>QKMV01000607.1:5583-20859 GCA_003287335.1 Lednia tumana
CGGGGTTCGACCCTGTGGTGACAGCGCGTCTGCTTTGTACACACAGTGAGAGATCCCGACTCCCGGGGTTCGACCCTATAGTGACAGCGCGTCTGCTTTGTACACACAGTGAGAGATCCCGACTCCCGGGGTTCGACCCTGATGATGGACCATCCTGGTTATGGATTTCCATGATTTCCCACATCCATATCTAGGAAAATGATGGAATAGTTCTTCTACACCGAACGGGTTAGTGTCTTTGGTACACCGGTTCTCGGGTCAGAGGCTGGATGGGTGACATTCATGCCAATTGTCAATACCTAATTCTGTTTGGGAGAGAAGTTGGAGGGTTTGAATCTATTTACGCAGTATCACTCCCCTTAATATCAACCTCTTGACAACGCGAATTCGTGGAGGAATCCGGCTGTTCGAGTTGTACCGTCTTTCGGCACTTCGGAAGGGACGTTCCGCGGTGGTCCCCCTGGTGCTTTTCGACACAGGCAAACGTGCCGACACTTCGTTTCGCCTCTCCCTGTCAAGGTATAGGTACAGACGAGCGTATCTACACGTCGGTGTGGTAGGTCAGTCTTACTCTTCGGGTGTGGATAAATGTTCAAAACGATAAATGTCGTACGTCACCGAGACCATGCGACACTTTTCATTTTTCATACGGGCGTTTTCACACGGACCTGCCAAATCAACCTACCACACCAACGCGTAGATACGCTCGTCTGTATTCACAATTAAGTTCATCATCACCCACATCTGCACCCTATCATCCATCAATGCCAATAGACCAGTGCCGCAGTGCCAGTTGTCAATGAAGTGCGTTTTTAAACACCAATAATCAATTATTCGGTTCTTCTATCAAAAAAAGAGGGGGGGGGGGCACGGCCGTCTCATTCCTTCTGTTAAGATGTAAGTCAGCTTGAGAAATCGTGTGATTATCTTGAAATGCAACAATATCTCGAATTTGTGACGCAAGGAAATCAGGTGAGGGCGAAGCTGTATACGTGGCCGCCTCACAGCTATTCGCCGTAGCCAGTAGAGAAAAGCGTATCTCTGTGTCCGACTTATTGGCATGCTCTATCAAGTGCGCGAGCCTGTAAGAACTTCTAGGTGTCACAATGGAGCCAGCCAGTCGAACTGTTCTTGCGGAACTTTCTCGCTTCGCACAAATAGAATGAATAAAATAGCAGACAAGCGCGCCGTGGGCCCCTCCTGCTGCATTGATTTGCCTCCCAACTCCCAACTCTTCGCAGCGCAGTGTACGTGCATCGGTTCCTTGAATCTGATCACGGCATGCCCGAGTGTTGTGCACACAGTCGCGGAATCGAATTCAAATTCGAAATTCAACGCGCTAAAAAATTTCCCTTTTTCGTTTTCAGACTAATGGATTTCGCGCTATCTTCGTTGCGGCCGTCTTTCTTCGCGCTCTTGACATTTAAACGTATACAATGAAGGATGAATGATAATATAATACGACATCGTCGTCCCTGCTTGTACGCGTCCGCCTTCGCTGAACACATGCAATTCTTTTTGATCTGAGACAAAACCGAGTTGCTATCATCTCACTCACGTTCATCATTTACATTGGAATAACATGTCGTTTGCTATTAATTGGTGCTATCTTTAGACTGTTAGCCTGCAGTGTTGATGTTAGCTTGTAAAAATAACCAGCGTGCATCAATAACATTGGATTCTCCTCTCAGTGTAATTCGTAATACATCAACGCTGAAGCACACTTCGCATGGAAGAAAGCTGCGGGTAACTGTTACCAAGTGCTATGCCTAACCATGAAGGCGCCAAACGGTCCTCGACAATAAAGTTCGGAGTCGGCTAATTTCAACACCACCCACCCCCACCAAAATCCGCGCCATGTCAAACGAATCGCCTCCATTCACGCACGGGGTCGACGCCAACGTCACTCACATCGCCGCCCTCCATTCCAACGACCTTCTCGCCGCCTCCCTAAGCGCCCTCGCCGTCTTCGTACTATCGCCTCTCATCATCGGCACCAACGCCCTCATCCTCGCGGCCATGTATCGTTTCAAGAAACTTCGCACTCCCAGCAACTACCTAGTCGCCTCGCTGGCAACTTCCGACCTCGGCCTCGGCGTCGTCGCCCCCTTCGCCTTGTACCTGGAGTCAGCCTCCACCTCCAGCAGCCACGTCGGCGCCGACTCCACCGCCTGCCTGTTGCCGTATTGCGGTGCGATCGGGTTGGGTGGCGCGTCCATCCTGGCCATGGCGGCGATCGCGGTGGACCGGTTCACGTCATTGGCGCAGCCGCTGCGCTATAACAACATCATCACGCATCGCTCCATGGAGCGCTACGTCGCGGCGTTGTGGGTCTATGCGCTGCTCATGGGGATGACGCCGGTCGCCATCAAGATATTAAGCGCGACGGCCGGCGATGCCGAGGTATGGACACGATTTTGTTTTTGATTTAAAATAGTATTCCATTCCAAACAACACGGATTTACCAACTGGGTTTGAATGCTAAATATTCCACCAAAACTTTGCTTACGGTTCGTAAACTCTTATGTTTACTTCTTCAGGGGTAAAACGCTTGTAACGCTTCTAATGCTAAAAAAATCCACTCAAACTGTCCGACCATTTTGTACACTGTGCTGGTTCAGGGGTCCAACGCTTCTTAGGGCCGGTTTTTCAGTGGCCCGTTAAGAACCTAACGGGGCATTAACTTGTTATTACCATGGCAACATCCAATGAGGGGTCTTGATGCTTTTGCTAATGGACCGTTAAGATTTAACGGGCCACTGAAAAACTGACCCTTAGCCCATAAAAAAGTAAACATCATAGTTTACTAAACACTGGGAAGGTTTGAGTGGATTTCTGAGAATTCATAGCCAGTTTATAAATCGTTTTTGAGAAAACTTAGGAATTAGACACGAGTCGAGAGAATTTTATAGACATCTCTCATTTGTTGATAAAATATTTACTACAGTAAGAGGTCTTTGGGCTTCGTCCCTGAAAAGCGGACTATTTATAGCATGCTTTGGCCAATTTCAGTATATAGCTGAAATGCCTTTAAAAACATCATAAATATATTTACCAATTCAACATATACGGGTTATATTTATGGTAATAATAAACTCCATCCCGTATTAAGGACACACGAAATATACGGTTTTATTTGAGCTGACAGCCGCACTAAGTGAAAAGTGTTGGAAATATAAATTGCAATTCCGTGGGGAAATTGCCCCATTACATTATTCTGCACTATAAAATACGTTCGTCGAGGATGCTTGGCGAAGGCACAGTTAGCCGATTAAAATCGTCACTCCGGTAACACTTCATACAAAATTTTTGTGGAGGCTTCACATTGTATTTTATTTGAGTGGTAAATTCCAAATCGATATAAAGTACCTATTGCCTTTTCATGAGAATTCTAATTTCGGAAATTGGTCAAGGTCTAGATCGTTCTCCAGTAAGAAATTGTGCAGGCACACATTTCAAGTTCAACATGCACCATAACTTCCTGCAACCCAAATCTCACCGAGAAAAACCGCGACATAATTATTAATTAATACCCTTTTTAATGATGCAGGAGCTGAATTTGTTTGCGAGCTTCTATGTTATTTCAAATTAAAATTAAAAACGTTTTATATTATCTGTAAACGCTATGTTGTGATTTTATGGCGAACTTAGCGCATGGCTACTCCTCGGGGGTGTTGGAATATTTAGTTATTAAATATCCCCATTTTGCACGAAAAGTAGGTCATTTTAATTATTCGTTTAGCACACGTTAAATGGAAATCTCTACTTCGTGTTATGTGCCTCTCGCTAGAAACTCGCGAGGACTTGGGGAACAAAGATGGAGAGTTTTTTATGGGCCACTCTTCAGCGAGCGGCAGATACCACGCCCAAACGGGAAGAAATGCGCCGAACGCGCCATACAATTAACTCCACTTTCTTGTCACACAATTTTAAAATGTTGATAAATATTTAGTTCACTTCCAAATTGTCTGGCTGCTCGGGGACTCAACTCTGCTCTCCGGAGACCGAGATCGAGATTGAGACCGGGGCTCGAGTCCCCGATCAGGCAGACATTTTTGAAGTGCAATGAATATTTATCAACTTAAAAAGCATGGTTCAACCAATGAGGTTCAAAATGCATCCTTTCTCATTGTACAACGGTTGTAATTTTTAGTTGATATCTTTCACAATCTTGCAACCAAGTCAAACACATGATAAAAAGGTTTTAGCTGCTTGTTTTGTCGTTTTTTAAATCTCAGGGACAGAATCCTTATGGAGTCGATAGATACCTAGGTATTTTTGAATGTTGGGTTGAAATGACCACCGGCTTAGGTTTTTTATGGGAGTACCTATCTGATTTTTCAGTGACCTGCTAAAAACCTAACTGTCCCGTAGATTGTTATTGCCATGGTAAAAGCCAATCAGACGCCTTATATTTTTGGTAACGGATTGTTGTTTTGTAGAAGAACTTAATTTCGTCTCGAGTCATTCAACTTCTTGCACTATCGGTCCGCTGTCTTTATCGTAGATTCCTAGGCGGTCCAGCACGTTGAAAATATCATTCCTGCGCGTAAATTTGGAATGACTGCGCCAATTGCAACCTTTGGGGATTTCGAAAATTAACTTTAATGTAGATGGTTGTTGGCATTATAAGTATAATGTTCGTTTTCTTTAAGCTATGCACGGAAAATTTTGCTTAGATTTTAGGAATAGCGGTTAGAAAAATATCTCGCTTTCCATTAGGCTTTGACCGTGAGCCTATTGAGTTATTAGCCAGTTGAATTTAAGTTTGGTCTCTAGAGCTTTACAGCTGTTGTGCTGTTTCCGGTTCTATAATGCCGTGAATAGCAGTGCTTCCATGAGAAAAACGCTGCAAAATTCGCAGCGAATTTCCGTCGCATCTCGTTTTTCCAGCCAATCACAAATGCCAAATAACAACGATTTAAATTGTACTCGCGTCAATTCGGCTGAACACGCAAGATTTCGGAAATATCTCTGCAAATTTCCCATTGGAATCTCACGGGAGCCCAGCTTTACAGGCAGTGTGTTTAAAATTGAAAACCCCATCGAGTACGGCGACTTGTTCAGCCGGCAGTGTGCTCGTGGTCGTCGACGGTGGCGCCGCGAGTGGGCGTGCTGCTGGCTTTGGCCGCGTACGGGCCGGCGGCGCTGGTGGTGCTCGGGTGTTACGGCTACATTTACGTGGTGGCACGCCGCCACGCGCGCGCCATCTCCGTCGAACAGGCGCTCAGGCACCACCAGGCCGGAAGTCCGTGTCGATACGGATGGACGCTGGCCGCCACCGTGGGCCTCTTCTTTGTCGCCTGGATGCCGTTCGTGGTGAGAGCTGCATGCTGCAAGCCGAATGTCTCCGTGGTTGTTGTTCGGGATGAGAGGAGGGTCACATATTTTGTGGAAGTACCTGTGATGCCCGCTGCTACAACACCCCCTTGTCAATCAAGCCCTGATGTTACTTTACAACATCCGATTCGGTTTTAGTGCGCGAGTTTTTGTTACACGAAGCGAAAGTCGATACTTACAGACCGTAATTGACATGGGGGGAGGTCTGTGGTGGAAGTCCTGCGGTACCATATTAGAGCTCGGGGTCAGGCTGGAATTGAGTTTGTTACCGGGTTGCGTAGAAGATTACGCTATTTCTCCGGTACCATATTAGAGCTAGGGTTCAAGATGACATTGCCTTAAATTGCTGTTGAGTTATGGAGTTACGGTGTCTTGAGCTCGTCGGCTTTTGCCAACAGCCAGTCGCAAAAGATCGTCAGTGTGTTTCGCATAGAGTAACTCTAGGAATCATTCAGTTCGCATAACCGAATCGGGCGTGCGGTAAGTATCAATTGACAGGCGGGCGTAGTGATGGTACATACTTATTCTGTTTTTTTTTCCTGCAGAAGGAAATGAGATGAAATGCAACGAGCTAAAAATTCGGTTTGATTTTCCAAAAGTGTTTTTCGGATGAAAATTCCGATTTTTTTCGCAAAACGATTTAACCGGCTAGTTTTATTCAGAAGCGAAATAATTTAGCCTGAAGAAAACGTATGGAAACCGAATCGAAATTTCCGCAGAACTCATAGGGAACCGTAGTAAGAGTTTCCTCACTCAAATTTGGCTCCTAAATCATTTGATTTATCACATACGATCGGTAGAGGTGGCCCCTTGGATCCTGTTGAACTAAAATCTACTTTCTCAGTGTTCTCTATTATTTCTCTATTATTCTCTATTCTCATATTACATATATGTACATATATGTATTATATGTTATATGTATTACATATATGTTCTCTATTACATTTCCTCGCATCTTACTTAATGAAAAAACACGGGATATAAGTCCTGGATGCTGAATGCTCCGATTGCTCCTGGTTCCGTTGGTAGGCGGGGTTTGGCCGCGCGTGTGCGTGATAATGTTCTTCCGGCCGGCACGCCTAGTGGCGCAAATATCATCTGTCAACAGACTAGGCAAGTGAGCTCAAGCGTGCTCTTGACATGAAGGCGCTGACATTGAACTTTCATACATACCAAGGTCGTTGGGTCCAGTGGCCAAGGCCTTGCCAACGGCGCCATAGGCGTCAAATCAGAATTAGACCACGTGGTCTGCGGAAAATGCAACTTTTAATGAGCATCCTCTGTAGGAACTACCTAAATCATGCAGAGTTTTATCATGCTTTGATCCCCAATATATTATATGTGCGTAGTAGGATTAAAATATAGCAAGTCGGAATCAACTACGTTTTCAAGATGATTCAGCTGGAAAAGTTCCTATATTCGGAAGCGCCTGCAATGTTCAGCTTAAAAATGATATATTCAACTAATTATGTCATGGCATGCTTTAAGCCATTCTGTAGTCGACATGTTTTCTTTAAAAATAAACTTATTTTAGTCGTTGTATTTTTCTCCACTTCGTTGGAGTCAATTTTAGGACGAAATTCTCGGAAATTTTCATCGCATTTAATGCTAGCTAATGTGAACAAAGTGCCACTATTTTCTTGAGTTAATCAAATCTTACATGGCAAGGAGCTAACATTTTTCGAAAGGTGTTTGAAATAGCTTTGAACAATCATTGGTATAAATTATAACGATTTTGAATTTACATCGCCGAATCCTTGAACTAATTTAATTGGGGCTGTGGCGCTAGTCTAATAGCGTCGGTGAATTAAAGGGCGATAATAAGGTTGATGTTGAACACAACATGGAATAACACAAGCTCAGTGCCAGCACTTAGCATACTTCTGTCGAAAAACAACAATTGGGGCCACCGCAAAAGGTCCTTTCAACTCGAATAGTAGAATTCCTCCACTAACCCATGCTGTCGAGGGTTGCGGCAAGGCGAGAGAGGCTGCTGTACTACCTTCCATCCCTCCATTCTCTCTTCCGAACATCCGAAGAGAACTATAGGTCCCTATTATGAACTATCACCCATAGAATCTTTGATCCAGCCCAATTGTTGTTAAGTTTCGTTGTAGCGAACATGATCCGTGTATGCGAACCACACATCATACATAGTCATGGGTCAACGTTGTGTATGCCAAGCGCATACACTCATTACACGTCACACATACACAGGCAATTTGAGCAAAACAGAGCTGACTCGGATACCAAGCGACGCTGCGTTTGAAATCGATGTCGTGCAATCAACAGGCTCAAATCCCCACCGTCAAACATACATGTATACTCTAAATGCCTGGAAAATTTTGAATTCACTCTACATTACTCAGTCCAAAACACAGTTGTATTACCGGCATTACCATTCACCACCCCTCAAGCAACTCATCGAACTAGTGGTGGGTATGTCGGTCAAATTAAGCTACCCGACGAACTACATTTTATAGGGTATTATGACCCCCGAAAAAATTCCTGGTAATAACCCTCTGAATGGCGCTATTTTGTTCGGCACCTGTGATTAACCTGGCAACAAAGGCTCCAGTACAGTTTTATTTATCTCGGTCTTCGCAAGGAAAAAAGAGGCATGTAGTCGTAGACGAAGCACTTTGAGTTAGGTTCCGAGCTATTAAGCGTGCCGCATAACAAGATTTCGCTAAAGTTGGCAGTGGCACAAATATAAGCTCGCTCTCAAATGGAGGAGCATGAAACTATTAAACTGTTCGGCATTTATGGTTTGTGGTTGCGTCGTTTACATGAATACAAGTAATCGCGAGGAAGAGATGGATATTATGCAAAGCTGTGTCGTGGTCGCTCCCAGTCGTTTTATGTTGATTACGACGTCGGTCTGGTTTATGCATCTCCTTTGAGAGGATTCTTGTACTTACAAAGAAAATTCGAAATACCTACACTTTGCTTACTAACATACATTTTTGTTATCTAGGGCAAGTTTTACCACTTTTTCAAGTCTGAGATAAAGTGGGAGTTGAGTTGAATGCCACAGCAGAAACCAATCAAAGGCAAAGAAATGCATTTGTTTCTTTTCTTATGAGTTATTTCTCTGAGTTAAAACAATGGTAACCCCGAGCCCGAGGATCTGAAGCTGGAAACCAGGTTATACATGGTTCATCATCACCTTCATTATCACCTTAACATTCACCGACAACAGTCACCATTCGACCGGTGAGTGGGGACACAAGCCTAGAGACGAAGAATGATTCTTTATCTTGCTTCAGATGCAATTCCGATCAACAAGTTATTGCCTTTGCTATGATGGGCATGCTTCCACCCTGCGCTTAGGTTACCTTTGGCTTTCTCCCACCAACCCTCAAAACACTTTTCTCAATTAGCGTTACGTGTTAAAATCAAGCAGTTACCTCCTTGTAAAAGATATACCAATTTAACATTCTTATCATCACATGTCAAGTACACTAGCCAGTTTTGTGCTAGAAAGCCAGGGACTCTATGCCTAGTGTGGCAATAAAGCGCGTCCGGTATTATTCACCCCTTTGTCAAGAGCTGCTGTTATTGGCTGGGGGACGACCTTTGCCGCTCAACGTCAGTGCAGTACATTGTGTAACTCTTAAATCCATTGTTCTGGAAGCTGTCACGTTGGTCGTGTGGCTTAATGTGCTCGACACACGGTCGGACGGTAATCGGTTAGTCGATTCGTTTACTAGCGATCTGTAATTTTTTCCGAGCTCGATTCGCACTCCTTTTGCAAACTTACGGTTTCAATTATTTTCGTATAAGGTAACTTATAGGTGTACAGCTTAGTGAAACTGCTCAGATAACTTGTCACAAATCCGCTTACAGCAGTCCATGACAAGCGGGTGAAGATTATCTGAAATGCTTCGTGCGCGGAGAGCATGTGGTTTCATGAGTGATGAGGACTGTTGCAATGTTTCCCTACCCTGTCTCGTGGCCTGGGGCGTGTGCAGACGCTGATGGTATCTGACGCTGCGTGGGCCTCGCGAATGCTGCGCGGCTGGACAGCCGTGCTGGTGGCCATCCCCGTGTTCGCCAGCGGCGCGTGCAACCCCTGGATGTACGGCTTCCGCAACGCAGAGGTACGTACGTCATCGGCGTGTTCATCACGGCGTGCTCATTCACTCTGCCGATTGCCTATCAAAATGGATGCTGGAGGATGCAAAATACCGACGAGGAAACAGACTGAGTTCTAGACCGAGTCGCTCGAGCTAACGCACTCTCGGCATTTTAAATCCTCGGTCATATGCAAGCTCGGGTTTTCGGTAACACGGCTCTTACCGTAACTACCGTCTACGGAGGTAACTCAAAAATTTATCGTCAGTGTCCGATCAGAATTCATATTATATAATATATAATATCGTCAGTGTGTCTCCCGGCTGCCGAACCTACCGTCCAATCTTTATGTATCCTCGGCCTATTGAAAACTCGGCTTTTTGAACACTCGACTTTTTGGCAACTCGCGGCTTCTCGGCCTAATGCGTTCCCAATCTTTTGCGCGATAGGGATTTTTAATCCTCAGGGTTTAGGTTTCTCGGTCTTTCGGCTAAAAATATTCCGCTATATGCATCCTCGGACGTTTGCTTACTCGGTCGATCGGTACGCTGCCACTCTGCTATCGGTCCTGCACAGGGCAGCGATACAAACCAGGGTGAATGCAAAATCACAGCATCCGCAGGCTATTTCTTACAATTTGTCCACCCAATGCAAGAAACCATATAAGAGTACTCTCGTTGAAGGCCACGTCGAGACCTACTCTTGTGTGGCAGCGTTCAAATTTAGCCCTGGATCAAGCTACTTCGATAATGTTGGCCCGAAGAAGATTTCGGGTTGTGTTTGGCTTTGGGAAAAAAAGTTGGTACAGATCTGGTACACATCAGCCAGGAGACTTGTCGGCGGCGAACTACGAGCCATCGTGACGTCACGCTTATCTTAACTAAAGCGGGCGGCACCAATGAGCCGAGCGCGCTACAACGTGCGGGATATTTCGGGAATGCGCTCGCGTTTGATCTTGCAAAATTAGCCCGAGATTCCATCCCCTCTTCCTACCCTCCCATCTGCGCGTCGCGATCTCAAACGAAATCTGCCGAAGGCGACGTGCCTTGCCTTACCCGATATTGTCGCAAATGGGCTTCCTCTTTCAACTTTAAATGGTTCCGCAGGCTTATTATTTTAGAGTCAACTTCTCATTAAAAAGAAAAGCTCGGTAAAACGACCTCGAGCAAATTCCAACGAGACGGTGGAAAACTTGTTAAAATTCGCCTGTTTAGAGCGTAGGAGGAACTTCGTTATTTCCTACCGTCATTGGGGAATTGATCAAATATTTACTGGACGTTCTCCGGAGACCCGAAAAAAACGTTCTTTTGCTGATTGCGTACACAAACGTCTATGGTTGAACTTATTGGTTGGCATCTCCGAATCCCGTACGCACTGTCGTGTTGATTGCACGAAAAAAGAAACAGTGCCCTTGGAGACCATCTTCAGCCATCTTCAACCCCAAAGCTCACGGCCTTGTTGATTGCACACAGTCGTGGGCCCAATTTGTGAATAAAATTCTGCAATAAAAGACGTCGAAACACCCTCATAGAATCACGACCCGTTACAATTTGTTCGATCAAGCTAACATCCTCCAGCTACGTATTCATCGCGATGGTAACAGCGAATCCAATTCAACTATTTTCTGGTTAACCTCCTCAGAGCGCCCAAACCAGACACTGGATGCTTAGAAAACCACCCTCAAAGCTGTTCATAGTTTTCACGTGACGCCAAGAGACAATTGGGTCACAGAAATGGCCTCTGTGTTCCACCCACGTGAGGCGTACATCAACTTAAATTCGAGAGAATGCTAAATGTGCACATGGGACGGCTATGGACGACTAGCGTTCCAGAGGCGATCAGCATTGGGGGATTTTTAACGCCATTAAAAAAGCATTGTCCCCCAACGTTGATTGGCTCTGGAATTCCTTGATCACTAGTCGTCCATCAAATGCATTGGTAACCTGAATGTGTTTGGTTTTTACGTGGCGTTTTCTTTCAGCTGGGTGGTTCTGACACAAAGTGGTCTCGCGAAACCTGTCAAGTCCCAGAAGATGACGGCGCCATCGCCGTCGAAACGTCGGAACCCAGTTTTACAAGGCCCTTTTTAGGGCCGACAACTGTTTCAAGAGAGAGCACCACCGCCAATACGAACAACAATGACATCTCAGTTCCATGTGCCACTTTACGAATAATCAGATAAGATTTCACCTGCACGTTGTTTCCCTTTCAACAGCTTTCCGGTTCCGTTCTCCGAGTCATGGAACTGCTCGTCGGCTGCCCAGAACCACACCGATCAGCGCATGACGAGTACGCTGCGCACACCAGCTGCGCGTCGCACGTGCATCTGTGCGCAGTTTCCACCAACAGAACGACCCTGGTGCTTTTGCCGTCACGATACGAAAACGCAGAGACGGCGCTCACTCCCAAAGAAACAGCCGTGCATCTGAACGTACCCTGACTGCAGGCTGCGCAAACTGCGCTCTAAAGACCACCGAATCACGCCTTAAATGTGAAAACCATGTGCAAATTCTGACGTAAAGTCGAGTGAGAACGTAGTGTCAGATGCGTCGACCAGTGTCGACCACCTCCTCGAAACGGATAGAGAAGGCGGTAGTATACGAATTTAAAAGAACGTTGAATAGATGTAACTTTGGCTTGTTAAAGAAATAAAAGTTTTAAAATTATACAAAACATTGAAATCTATTTTTTAAGCTTCCTGATCAAAAAAATTAAGCAAACATCGTCGGTAGAAAAATGTATGTCACCATTCCATGTCTGTGTTCTTCTTTCCATGGATTTGCATAAGCAGTTTTTACTTCGATGGTCTTTCCTCGACCTTCGTTCAATTTCCTCACCCACTATGCTTCCACACAAGTGAGATAAATAAACGAAAGAAACTTTATTCCAGACAATTGAACAATCTATGCTTGTAAACTGGAAGCGACAACCGTGAAAGCGGGAAGGATGCATGGCTGGCCGAAACACGTCCGATGCAGACCGAGCGGCTGGAACAAAACACCGGAAAAGCACTTAGCGCACAAAACTGTTACGCGCACGGGCCGTTCAATTTCGACCGCACTCCTCGAGCGCGTCCAGAAGGCACTGGATGTGTGGGAAAGAAAAAATTTAGCGCTGATTGCGAACGGGAACATTCCGTTCCGCCGGGAATGGGATGATCGTCCACTGTTTCAGGCTCATTCACCCTCGAAGCCCGCTGCCAATTGTCTCTCTCGCTCCCATGCCAAGCGCCACTAATCACTAGAGTGCACAGTCGCGTTCTACATGGTGCTACGTGTTATTTTATATTCAAATTGAAAAATTGAAAAACTGTCTCGGTAACTAACTGCAGCGCAACTCACGAGCAGATTTCCGGTTTTATTTTAAATAGTTCCATCTGTTTATGTAGACGTATGGAAATGAGAAAATTGTGTGGATAAAAAGAGATCCTAAAACGGGAAATTTATTTCTTCTTCATTTCCATTATTGAAAACTTACATAGTGTGACGCAATGTTATGGAAATTCTTGCCCCACTTTGAGAAAACTTTAGATACCCATAGCGTAACATAATATCTTGGATTCTGTGGCAAGCAATGTTACCTTACAGAGAAGGCAAATGCTGAGTAATCTATTAATGCGTTAAGAATAATCTTAAGCCAGTGAATCTAATGGTAAGCAAATAACAAGTTGTGCAATGTAGTGTAACTCAGAGCATAGTGTCTTCGATCATAGCTTGCCTTAGGGGATAGGCAACGCGAACCCTTGCCTGTATTGTTGCATCGAGAAGTGATCCTGCTAGCCACGTGACCGCCTGTGACGAAATAGAATGGTATCTCTGTTTTAAATATCAATTTGTCACAATTTTGAAGTAAACTAGTAAACTAGTTGGCAATTCCATGTAAACAATTAAGCTATAGTTTCTGTTTCCGTAGATGGAGTGTATTTTGGCGATTCAAAGATTTGATGGTTATGAGGAAAGCACATAGGATGCTTTGTTACCGGCCTTTGCGAATAACTCAGCGCGGCATCCCTCTGCCGGTAAATCGTCCCTTCTCTCGTCAAATCGTCGAGAGGCTTTTCCCCAAGGCTAGCTCTAATCGAAGATAATATGCCATAACTGTGATAAGGATGGAATCACAATGTATGGTATGCGTATGCATGGTGGCATATGGTGTACATTTCAAACCACTCCCAGTAGCGCGTTGAGGCTGACTCTTCCCAATGGCGTGCGTTGTGTTTTCACACTGAGCATATCCAGGCTTTTAGATAGCATAGACGGTAGTGCCAAATGGTACCAAATTGGGAGGGGGGGGGGGGGGGGGGGGGGGCAGCCACCAGAAAATTTGAATTCAATATTTTTATTTTCAGCAAATCCATATGCGTCTGAGGAAAAATTGGAGCCTGAAGATGGCGGATTCAGAGCTGCATTGTTGAAGATTGGATTTCACGAAAATTAAATCGTGTTCTTCAGGCAAGCTGCTTGCTTAAGTACCGTTACTGTGTTAAAAGACACATGAAAATCTTGGAAAATTTCCTTAAAGCATGCAACAAGGGGCTGTTTGGTGGCGCCACGAGCATTTAGGCCTCAACGCGCCACTGTCCACTCCGAAAGGTAAACAATAAACACACTTAAAAGCTGCAGAGTCAACGCTGCCTGAAAGCCTGACATGCCTGAAAGTGAAAGACACTCTCCTAAAAAGATACGCTGTTTTAATCCGTTTGAAGTGAAAAGAATCGTTGAACGAGCTGACTAACCTTGATGAGACTGTGCGTCATACACATTACCGTCAGAGTCGTTTATTCACGCCAACGAATGATAACACCCCATGCCATCGTTGACACAAGGAAATTTCGTCACCAAAATCTGCACAGCTGCCATAAAACTGACAGCTTGAGCCGCTGGAAAATGTCGTTACGTTTTTTAAGCTACGAGGCGGAAGAGACGAGGATTTATCATTTGATTAACATGCCGCGAGGTCCCACACATGGCAGCGCGGCAGATTTCAGGTTCTAGCGTCAAGAGAACTAAACGAAGCGTGGCACTTTTCGAATTCCACACGGCCGTTTGGACACGGCCGCGAAACGTTGGGCGTACGTCACACTCTGCACATCACTCTCGTCTGATCACTTCATTAGTAATTCGTTGTTTTGACACAGCGCTTGGCACGTGGCCCCTCTCTATCCTGTACACGGCCGTCTGGGCTAAAAATAGACCAGTTCATAATTGTTATTTCAGAGTCAATCAGTACTTAATAAAATCGTATTCCCATAAGAAAAGCATTGCCAAACAAGTTTTTAGCGTTAGAAAATTCTTTAGACTTATGTCTGAAGATAGTTCGTGAGAGTTAGAATAAGGACCGGTTTTTCAGTGACCCGTCAAGAACCTGACGGTCCGTTACCTTGTTATTACCATGGTAACAGCCTATCAGGTGTCTTGATTCTGTTTCTAGCGGGTCGTTAATATTTAACGGACCACTGAAAAATTGGCCCTTACTAGCATAGAATTAATAGAATTTTGATTTTAATAGCTAAGGTAAGTTTTAGAGGCAGAGTTGACTATTCATCGATCAGATCATTTTGAGTAGGTCTAGCTAGAATTCGTTTTGTTTGCAGTTCTTTTTTCACGTTTTGTTTCTGTCACACAGAAGCTACTGAAGAAGTGAACAGTACAGTTCGCGTAATGGTGGCAATCTTTTAGTGGACTTCTTGGCATTCTTACCCAGTTTTTAAAACATTAAAAAAATTGAATCCCGACAAGGAATAAACTTTTAAGGTGGGGGGAGGGGCAACTGGGAAAACCCACCCGATTTGAAGTTTAATTTAATTACTGCAGCTAAACTATAAGTAGCAGAGACACCAAATTTAGCTTACCTCCACGA
>QKMV01000608.1:0-20856 GCA_003287335.1 Lednia tumana
ATATATATATTGTCAGTATTATAACTATTACTAGCCGTGTATTTGGCTTTAAAAGTTTATTCCTTGTCAGTTTCAGGATCCTTAAATTCTTTTTTTTTCCTCTACTTGTAATACTGTACCTATAGGTATAAGTAAAGTGCTGGCCATTAACAGTGGTTAATTTGCACAAAAAGGTGCGTATAATCACATAGGTATCGAAAAAAAAACAGACACAAAAATTAAATGGGTTTAAAAATTCTACCAAAATCATGTGAAAGCTTCTGTAACAGTAGGGTCCCCGTAAAGATATAGCTAAAAAGAGTCAACATGACGTGGTACCTGTGAAATCAAGAGTTGGTAACGTAAAATTTAGAGAATCGAACTTACTAGGAAATAAACACTTGTCATTATTATTTCATAAAATTAAGAATAATTGCACAAGTAGTTAATAAAAAGGTGAGTAAGTTCGGCTACCCCTCAAAAAATGACGTAAGCGGAGCTTACGGCAGATTACTCCCAAATTAACCACTGCCATAAACTTGAAGGAAGAAATGTATTTTCTGGTTTGAGTGGATACTTTTGGTGGCACCGATAAATTAGTTGTTCACTCACCGAGTGCATACTTGATGTGTAAGTTATTTAGCGAGTTCATAGTCGATGAGTTAGTTGTTGAGCAAGTACATACTTGATGTGCAAGTTGTTCAGCGAGTAGCAGAGGCCAAACTCTGTGTCGAGAGGGAGAAAGTATTTGCAGCAATCGAACTCCACGTCTCGCCAATAGCAGTGAGCGAAGGTCTCATTACAAGGGCTTCGCACCTACAAGCAAAGTTCTCGGTCGGTACATTAAATCCAAGCCTCGCAGTCTCCATTTCCACATTTGACATCCAGTGGGCCTTGTATAGCCGAGCAACATTTGCCAGTCGATGGGTTACCATGTTCGAAGAAATGAGCCGCGTAGAATCTCTTCAAAAGTGACCGTGAGTCAAACATGTCTTCGGTGACCTAGCCCCATTTTCAAGACTCTTTTCAGCACTAATACTGTCTTCTCTACAGTTAATGTCTAATTGCTATCTGAACTCTTTAGGCGTACCTTTTCCAATACAAATTAAGCTTTAGAAGATCTTCTCAAACCAAATAATGAAGGTCTATGGCGAAACCCCTGCCAAATTATGACCCACCTTTTGGGCTATTTTTCAGTAGCCTCCTAGGAAGTAAACAATCTGTAAAGAAAGGTTGATTCAGATGAGAGTGTGTACACGTCCATGCGGCAGGTCCATGCGGTAGGTCCGTGCTGAAACGTCCGTGTGAACTACGAAGTGTCGCACGGCAATCCAGCCATGCGACACTTTTCGTTTAGAACATGTCTCTAAATCCAACATGCGACACGGACCTGCCGCATGGACCTGCCGCATGGACGTGTCACACTCTCGTCTGAATCGACCTTAAGGTGAATCTAGTGGCAGCTGGAAAAACTCACCCATTTTGAGTGTATTTTAATTGCTGCAGTCAAACTATTAGCGGTAGAGTCACCAAACTTAGTTCATTCCGTAGGGAATTCAACTGGCTTTCTGACAAAATTTATTTAAACTTGTTACTCCAATTAAATTTTGCTCAACTCAGGTTTTTGGTCATAAAACCACTTTCTTTTAAGCGAAACCTGAATATGACAAAAAGTTACGAGTTTTAAAACTTCAAATACAATTTGTCAGAAAGCCAGTTGAATTCTCTTTGGAATGAACCAAATTTGGTGTCTCTGTGACTTACGGTTTGACTGCAGTAATTAGATTAATCTACAAATCGGGTGGGTTTTTCCAGCTGCCACTAGATTCACCTTAAAACTTTTCTTACCATGACAACAATCAATCATGGCTTGATTGTGTTGTAACTTATTGTCAAGTTTTTAGCAGCCCACTGAAAACCCGGCCTAAAGGTTCGTTACATCCTCATGTGTCCACCAGTGAGTGAGCCAATCGAGTTGACCGAGAGACTTTTCTTCCCCATCTATTGCGTAATCCTTTCTGGCTCACTCAGTTAATTCTTACTTGATCGGCGATTTCCTTCAAGAAGTTTACTGGACATTTCATGTCTTCGTTATAGATGAAGTCTCCATCTTCCAACGTGTAACAATACTCTTTGACAAAGTAGGAGGCGCCAGAGAAGTAAGACAGCTGTTTCACAACCTCTTCCAGATTGATGTCGTAGTTGGAACCATTGCCCCAATACCTGGAAACGATGGAACAAAATGACGATCAGTCAGCGGCCATGACATTTTTAAAAGACTGGATATCGTCCCATCACCGAATTTAGGCGATATCGGGCGATATAAGTACTTGGATGGGTAAATAGCGATGATATTGATGCGTGACAAGGATTAAAAAGCTACAGCCATTTTTTAATATCACTTCAGAAATACCTGCATACTCGGGGACTCGAGCCCCGGGCCTCTTGGTTACATGGCAATTGTTCTACCAACTGAGGTAAGCAGGGTAGCTAGCAGGTGACCAACGCTCTCCCAGTAAATAAAGTGTGCAAACAACGCGACGATTTTATTGTATAGATTTTAGATCTCAAAAGAGTCCGCCCAAACACCTGAATAAAGGGAGTGGAGATCTAGTCTCGCCAAACCCATCGAACAAGCCAATCAATAACACTTTTGCACTTGCTAGCAGTGAATTAGCACTTTCTTCACGTTTACTTTGCCTTAGCACGGTTACGAATTGCCTTATGCCCTACGCCTACTAGGGCGTATAGGTTTGAAAAGTGAAAAGTTCATTGTATTTACTTATAGTCATTTTAAAAGCCAGGGGGGGCCAATTCCCCTTCTTGACCCCCCCCCCCTGCCGGCGCCCATGGTATTACCCCGTTTAGAAAAGAGTTTAGTTTGGCAAACAAATCAAAATCGCTCGAGACTTGCTTCCTGGTGGCGACCTCGCTGCGGTTCATGTTGAACCTCTCGCAAACGGTAACCGACGGGAAAGCCGTGTTCCAGTCCTTGTACGTCGTGTCGACCACGAAACTGATGGCGTGGGACTCGAAGGCGCTCAACGACGACTCGATCAACGTCGACGAGTAGTACCACGACAGCACGATGGTCACGCCCCAAAACACCCTGGCGGTAAGGGAAAGAAAGGGCTTTTGCTCCTTAGTGCTTTTAGACAGAAGAATATTACGTGCCGGCACCGGATTTACCCTGCTAAATTCATCATCACCCTCGTTATCACTCGGTCATTCATCGACAGAGGAAGAGTACGTGCCGGCACCGGATTTACCCTGCTAGATTCATCATCACCCTCGTTATCACTCAGTCATTCATCGACGCTACAAACCAAAAACAATAGGACTACAGAAAGTGAATTGTGAATAAGTGAATAGAATTGAAGAAGAACAGGACTACTAGAAGCTTTCAGTAAGGTTAGCGAAACGTTGGCTGTTTTTTTGTTAGAAGTTTTCAGCAGTTTAACCCAGTTATTAACAGTTTTTTTTAAAACTATAGTGTTGAAATTAGTCAGGAGACATGAGTCTTAAAAATTTAATAGGACTACAGTCTTTAAAGGAGATTTTAAAGGAGAGAGTCTAAAGAAAGTCTTTAGTCAGGAGATATGAGTGTCAAAAATTTAAGGACTACAGTCTATTCAGTGAGAGACCATACCGTGTTACACCTACATAATAGGCTCTCTCGCCACACCTTCTGAACATATGAAGGAAGTTTTAGTTTACCAGGTCGATCTAAAAATGTTCAGTTCTTATTCTGACGATTCAGTTAGCCTACCTTTCTGTCCAATGAACTCCTTCTTGGGCGATGAATCTGAGCCCATGAAACGAAGAATTGTTCATATATTCTTTTATCGTTGACAGAAGCATTTTCGGTATCTATTCTCAGTGTTAAAATCGACTACTCACATATGGCGTCACAACGCCCGTTTGACTGAATGTCCGCCGACAACTGAGAATTTGTTAGCATACATGCACGTGCTTAATAAATTAGTAACAGTTATGCTGCAGTTTTCCATAGATTTCAATCATTTTTGATAAAATAATTACGACGGTTTTCAAACGGCGTGCCAATCCATCCAGTTGCAGGGCAAGTTACGTGCAGTATAGACACAAAAAATCAGATAATATACATGAATGCACAATAGTCCGTGGTGATGACTATCTCACCTAATTATGCAATTTGCTAATTATGATGATTTCTAGTGATTGTAAAATTGTGAATCATATCGATTGTTGGTACATAGAATCGAAGTCACACAAGTGACAATGGTAATGCCAATCATGCAATTATGTCATTTCAAACTGATAATTAAATCATAATACAGTATGAGTACATAAAAGGTACCTCAAAAATTGGACCCATGCAAAATCGGGTAATCCTGGGATAGGATTGGGAATCTTTTAGTAGACTCATTAGCATTGCACCCATTTTCTAAAAAAGGATTTTTTTTTAAACTAGTACCAAGCTAGGACCTGGACATCTGCCTAAAGAATTATATAATCTTAGGATGTTTATTTCACCTAGCACACCCGTCTCATTAGCCGCGCCCTCTCCTAAAATATTCTATGGATGGCTGTTTTACGATAAAGGATGTCTGAGGTAAATCTTCTTCGCGATGAATGTTTAAAAATTACTTTTTTGAGACTCATATCTCCTGACTAATTTCAGCACTATAGTTTTTTAAAAAACTGTTAATAACTGGGTTAAAATGCTGAAAACTTAACTGAAAAACTTAACTTAACTGGCAGTTTAGTTTCAGTTAAGTTTTCAGCATTTTAACCCAGTTATTAACAGTTTTTTTTTTTAAATGTTTAAAAAATTTCAGAACATGGTCGGTAACCTTTTTCACCCCGTCCAAAATCAAAAGTATTCGAGTGACCATTCAAGTGTGTCCCTTTGATTCATTGATTATGTGAGTTTAGCGTCACACTCGACTCTTCGCCCTGTGGCATTGGTCATTTGGCGGCGGTGAATGTTAGGGACGGTGATATATGATAATGAATTTACCAGGAAAGATAGGTAACCAGGTGCCTTGACACGTAGCCTACTCCTGTCGCAAAACACCAAGCAAGGGGACTACCGCTCAACATCACTGCCGTAGGTCGGTACAACAAACGACATGGGATTCCTCCACAAATCCGTGCTGTCGAGATGTTGATGGCAAGGAGAGTGAAGCTGATGAACCAGCTTCAAACCCTCCAACCTCTCTACCGAAAAAAAATGGGCCTTGGGGCTTGGTATGTATGGTCACTCATCCAGCCTTTGGTCCACCGCAATTTTTCTTAGCTTCTGTGCTCGCACGAACACCGGTGTATCCTACACGCCAAACCTTTTGGTTTTCATCCTTAATACCACGCCAAATTCCCCCACAAATATGCCCATCTCACCGCTAGCAGAACATTCGAAAACGGTTACTGCAAAGTTTGAGAAGCTATTATTATTAGTACCATTATATCATATTACAATTACATTGATTGAATTTGTGGTGTTTAACGACGCACTGTGTTGACCACTGACCCTGTGGCACTGGTCAATTGACGTCGGTGAATTAGAGTGATAATGAGAGTGATGATGAACCTTACAGGGAAGAGGGGTAACCTGGTGTCCAATGCATTTGTTATTGAGTTACAGTTTCAATTAGTACCTATTGACGCTGGAATGGCATTTTGTGTTCGCCGCGCTGCTGAGAATAGAGCTGGCCTAGAACTGCTAACCACGTGGTACTAAATGTCGCTGTCAGAAGTGACAGTTCGCGTTGGACATAAGTCGTAGAGTTAATTTCGTCTGGGTTTTGCTGCTTTTTGCACCAAATTTGGTAAATATTACCACAGTTTTTTGCATTCGAGCAGACATGGAACTTGTAGACAGTACTCACATTCAAAATCTATCTGAATTTGTGGAGAAGCTTACTCATTCTGGTCAAAAAACACTGGACCCGTTAATACTAAAAAAGCTCAAAGCTATTTGCAAGCTCTCGGACAAATATGTGGAGCATGCATACCATTTAATTACCCACCAAATAGACAAGGATCATGCAGAGATCCGCTACAGTGCATTTCAAATTTGCGATGAGTTATTTCGGCGGTCTCACTGTTTCCGTGAACTACTCATATCCGACATGCGTCACATCATGGACATGACTGCCGAGACGTCATCCAAACATCCGCTACCAAGACCAAGATCTGTGGCGCTAGATCTCAAGAGACTGGCCCTGAAAACTATGCAAGAATGGAACAAAGATTTTGGAGCAGGCTACAAGAAGCTGCAGATTGGTTTCAACTTCCTTCAACACTGCAAGAAGGTGAAATTATATATTAATTTTACTTTTAAACCAGAGGGCTGACATTCAAGTAATAATGCACCTACCTCGCGCTGTGGGTGTCTTGAAAAGCAAAACGATGCACAATGAATTGTAATTCATGATCAGGTCCCAGAAATCACACGTAGTGCCTACTGTAGCTCCAGTATGATGACAGTATCAACTAGTTTCCAGCCATCCCAATCTGGTCAGGAAAGACCAGCAAGTAATTTTCAAGTCCCGCGTCCCGTACATCTTTTCCATTGTTCTGGAATTATGTATGGCTTGAAATGAAACTCCTTCGTCATTTAGAAGAATCCCTTCCTAGTTCACAGGATTATGATGTGATTGCAGATGAAAAATGACTGAGATATCTTGATGGCCACGGTTGCAGAAATGTCATCTGAATTCATAGATTTGCTTCAAATGACGTGGATATCATTGGAAAAACGGGGGCTCTACCCCCGCACTCCCCTTTCTTAGGAGGGCTTCAAGCCCCCAGGCTCTCCTCTCAGTGGCCAAAATTTGTCCCATCCTAGTTTGGGATCTGGCAATCCTAGTATCAACTCATGGCAGTAGCTAAGTTGAGAAGGACAGCATTTCAAAGATAGAGTAACCAAAATGATGCAGAATTTTGTGCTGTACGATTCTGGCAAACCATTGTACCTAATCTCTTGCAAGTAATGAAAAGCCAAAATCTCAAAATAAAAATCTCACCTACATCTCAATTTCAGGTTGATTTCAATGCGTTAGCAAACGAGAGTTTAGCAGAACAAGCAAGAATCCAGGAAAGGGAACGTAGGCAAAATGCCGTGAATGAGGAAAAGTTAACAAAAGTAGACAAAGAAATTGTTGAAATGGAACCAGAGATAAACAGCACTATTATAGCAATGCAAAACTGCATTGCTCTGCTGATTCCAACTCTAGAAGATTTCTTTATTGCTGACCCAAATGAAGATGACACCGACGACACTGTTCTAGACAGTGTGGTTCTGAACCTCCCATCAACCAGTAAAACATGTGAAACCAAATACTTCAGCAATGATGATGAAGAGGAATCTAACTCCGAAGCAATAAACTTCAGAGAATATGGCATAGTCAACAGCAGGCAGAGAATCGAAGTAAACGTGGACATGAACATGCAGACTATAAAAGAAACTGCTGCAAATACAGCAATTATTGAAAATGCTCGTGATCTTTTTAGATTGTTGCATAATCGATACTTACCGATTATCAAAAATTGGATTAAAATCATCAGTAAAGCAACAGGTAAATGATACTCAAATTTCTTATAAATGTGACAATTAGCGTATTAAGTAGTAGTAGGTAGATCTACTACGTAAGGAGTTCCAATGTAATATAAAACGTTTTTTTTAGGAGCAAGCAATCAGCTAAAGAAAATTCTTGATTTGAAAAAATTGCTAGAAAATGCAGCCAATAAATACGAAAAGCTTAGACTAAAAGAGTCAGCAAAACTGGACAGTGATTCTTCAGATTCTGACTTCGAGGAGGTTGTAGAAAAGGATGGATATGAGGAAACGGTAAAGGAGGATTTATTAACTGCTTTCGTTGGCAAGTCAAACAGTGACCCTATGCCCAAAGGGGAGGAGCCAGCATGGAGTATTTATTCGAAGGAAAACGAAGATAAGGTATGTTCGAGTTTTTGAAAATGTTGCCTATATACCTACCAAAAATGCGTACCTACCTATTAAAATGATTTTTTTTTTTAATTACCTTACTTACTATTTACCTAGAAAATTATTAATCCTCTTCATATTATCCTTTACATTTTCAGGATATTTCAAGCAATAAGAAATGGAATTGACTGTTTTTCGTGACCAAATTTTCTCTTTTTCAGTTACTAATTCCATAGCCTGCTTTTTATTTTTGGTCTGGATCTTGTTGTTTTTGTAGCATTGACCAAAATGAATTTTATGATATTTCAAATTTAACCCAATTTGTGTTTCTTGTAGGATCCAACTTCATCACAATCTAATGTTAAATCTATAAACGTTTTAATCGACAACAAAAAATCGTCAACTGCAAAACGGCATGCAGAAAGTTCCTCGTGTTCAAAGGAACGAGCGACATCAAAAAAGAAAATGGAAGTCAACGATAAGGATACCACAGATGACGCCACACCATCAACTTCCAAGAAAGTCGACAACAGGAAGAGTAAATTACTTGCCGTCGCACCCAAGTTGCCGTTTGACGTTGATTTGTACCACTGGGAAGATGAGAAGGTTCCAACGCCTACTATGGTTGCGTGAGTACCGATTGCCGATTCCCTTTGCTTGCACTTTAGTGTTACCCCCAGCTAGGTAATTAGTTAAGTAAGCTAGTTAAGTTAGTCTCGATGGTGCTGATGGTCTCCGTCATCGTTTCACGTCCGTTGCATCGAGATCGTACCTACGGGACTATTTTAGCTCCATCTACAATGGCTTGACGGCCACTGTAACTGGCAAAGTTTTCTTTTAAATATTTTTCAGTCTCATTATTAGGGAAGTGCAAACTGTTTGATATTCGAAATTCAAATTTTTCAACTTGAACTCAAACTGATTTTAAGTTTCCTTTTTTTGCCATTTTTTTGGGGAAGCACGAACTTGGACCCGAAGAATGTTTTCAGCACTTAATACTCAGTCTGAGAAACTAAACAAAAGCAGTAGCAGGCATCAGGACTGATATATGAATAGTTAGTGCTAAGATTAAGAGGTAGACATGAGTCTCAAGAAATTGATAGATAAAACATTATAAACTTGATACAACAAACTTGATTGAAGAACCTGATGAATAATTGACAAGGATGACAGTTGTAAGCCATCTACACAACTAGTATTAACGTGAAGAATATTCATATGACTTCAAAAATACCTGCCTGCTCAAGGACTTGAACCCCGGACATATGGCTTACATGGCTGTTGCACCTAAGCTGACCTGAGCTAAGCAGTATACAAGTTGACGTGATATTAATGTACTTCACATTGATGACCAATTGCCCTGCTGCCTTGCCTTGCCCTGCCCTGCCTTGCTCTGCCTTTGTGAGGTTCACTCACAAAAACATAAATCAATCGCTTCGAGATTGCTGTGATGGACTTTACTTGATTCAATGAGTGTCCATGAAGCGAACGTGATTTTATGCCTCTTTTATCAGCCAATTTATGATTCCTTAAATTTACATGTTGAATATTTTGGTTCAGATCTAGATTTAATCTCACTTTGTGCATTTACATTTTAGAACGTACGTGGAGGGTGCCCAGTTTTGGGCCGCTTGCCCCGCAGATGGCATGGAAGAGATTCCGGTGCCAGACGGTGCGGCCACCCTTCGAACCCGAGTCATTGAATTCTCCGGAGAATTCCAGCCGGTCAAATGGACGTGTCGAGCCCCACTGGCTAACGGCAAGCTCTGTCCTCGGAGAGATCGCCTCAAGGTGAGTAAAGAAACGAGGTTAACGTTGACGAATATTAATTTGACCTCAAATATGTACGGCTAAAAGTTGCTCTTTCTTCATTTGAAGTCAATGTTGATCATCCGACACTTATCTCTGGTGAAATTAGTTAGATCAGGGGTGGCTCAGCAAGAGGCGGCCCAAGATATCATTTCATACGGCCCACAAATATTACCACCAGTGGTCGTGGTATTGAAATGGAATCAAAAAATTTTTGTTTTTCTGAGCCAGAAATTCTTAGGTCCCAATTTTATTACAAGCACTTCTATTTATTTCACAAATAAATAACCCTCAACTTATTTTCTTGGGGGCTGCCCCTCCCCCCTTTCGGCACTACCGATACCACATGCATGGGGTTTTATGGGTCCCAAAAACCTAAAGGCACCACAGACCTGACCCCCGCCAACAGTTAAAATTTGCAATTGGCTCACCATCAAAACTATTTGTCGTCCTTCGAGTTAAGACCTTGCCCGTTACCATTCGTTTATTTGATTATGTTTGAAACTGAAAAAACTCTTTTCAATGCATAATTAATTCCACAGTTTTAAGTAGATTGTATATGTTAGTACGGAGGAGGCTGAGCGCTTGTTTACCGTCAATCTTGGCATAGGTGCAGAATTTTTGGAAACCATTATAATGGATTAACCACAATCTTGATCATTTGCCGTAGTGGGGATTGATTCAGAACCTCTCGATTTAGCAACTTTGAACTTGGCTAACTACCGGTTTTCATTCATAGTTTTTTAATTTTTTTCTTCCAATTGTTTCAGTGTCCTTTCCACGGCAACGTCGTTCCACGAGACGAGACTGGCCAGTGCAGCAAACCCGAAGACAAGTTAAAACATGAACAGCTGGCAGAGGAGGAACAGCAACGTAACCCCGACTGGCAGGACCCGGAACTACTCGCCGAAATCAAGGCGGCCACGGGTGTGGACCTGAAAATGCCCGAAAGGAAGGGGAAACGAAAGGACAAAAAGAAGCCGCTTGTCAAATATCCCGGACTGACAGACCTCAAACGCAAGTCGAATACGCCCCACAGTCGACTTTCGAAGAAGGTTTTCAAGAAGTCGGCGATGAAACGGATTTCGAAAGCCTTAGATACTATGGACCATAAAAGATACCGTGATAAGTATGGAGATCAATTCCATTACATGTATAATACAGCATAGCTTGCACAATCTGTAGCACCGGTACATTCTGTTTTGTACGGGTACAAGGACACAAATTCCGAGAATGTCAAACCCTTATTACGTTATTAAATTACTCATTCAAAAAAGCGTCTTTATTTTTGTCTCACCTTTATTCATTTTTTACCAATTAGTAAATTATCAATAATTTCATGGATGCTTACCAACTAATTAAGAATTATGTTAGGCCGTGCAATCTTTTTATTTAGTGTGCAGTATGTCCGTGTCTTTTATTCATAATAATACGTCCATAATACATTGTTTGTAATATCAAGAGATGAAATTTGAAAGTTCTTAGCCTTATCCAATGCGATGCCTTCCACACGAGAGATTGAGAATTGTCTGTAGTGCCCTTTTCAAGGCAATTGAGTACCATTATCAGGTAGAGAATCTTGACTCTTGGAAGATCCAGACTTCTTCTTCCTCCTCGGACGATATTTCTCCCAGCTTCGATGGTCTAGGCTTGAAAAATCCTCTTCGTCAACAATGTCCCTCAGATACGTAGAGAGCTGCAGCAGTTCGCGATCTTTGTCGCGGTTGGAATGTGCTTGCCTGAACGGACGGATCTTCAAACCATTACCGGGGTTCATTATGAAATTTCGCCGAATGTCATCAAACATTATCGTGTTCTTGGCAGTGTATTCTTTAAATTTGCCCCAAATCACACCCAAAGGTTTGACCTAGAAAACAGGTAAATGTTGATAGTTTAAATGAGGTGAAATTACGATGGATGCGAAGTGATCTTTAATTTCCTACATGCTAAACTGTAGTGGATTAAACAATTTTTAAGATTGCCCAAGCATAAATGCTGTGCCTGGGTCATTTTATGCCCTCTGGTATTTATTTTCTAAAATGGAACATTCCAAAAAATAAAATGCCAAGCACAGTGTGATTGATTGATTAGTGGTATTTAACAATTCACTGTATTGGCAGATGGCCCTGTGGCACTGGTCTATGTGCTTCAGTGAAGAGTGATAATGAGGGTCACGATGAACCAAACAGGGAAGAGGGGAAACGCGGTGCTGGCACCTAGTTGCTTACTACTATCAGAAAGCACCAAGGGGAGCACTGCTCAATGCACCCTTGTGAAGGACAATACTACTTGAACAGCAGGATTTCTCATTTCTCCACTAATACGTGCTGTCGAGAGGATGATGGCAAAGGAAGTGAAGCTGTGGAACTAGGGTTAAGCCCTCCAACCTCTCCCCCAACCAGAAAAGGATGTTTGCAAGAATGGTCATCCATCCAACAAATGATCCAGCACATTATTGCTTAACTTCAGTGATGTGAAGAGAACCGGTGTACCCAACATGCCAACTACTACATGTTTAGTGATTTACGGTACAGTTTTGGACAATACTCCTCAATTTCTTTCCACAGTTATAATTTAATGAAACGTTTCCATTCGTATTTGAAATAAATAGTTACCTGGACTACTCCGTATTTAGGTGTGTGAACAGAAATCATAGCTAAACTATCGAGGTAGAAGGCGATCTTATAGCTGGTATTGCTCGTAACTCCAAGTAGCTTCATTTTCTCCTCAATCCATTTCATGCTTGTCGCTGACCATATTACAATGTCATAATCCTGTGAAAAATAATGAAAAGTTTTAATGAAACCTTGGGTAGATTTGCGCTGTTCCGCTACACTGCTATTGTACGCTTCGGAGGTTGTTTTGACTGATGTTTTTGAGTTTACTCATGCAATTTCACGTCGGTACGACTTGGGGGCTGATATAGGGCTCGTATTACCTACTTAGTTTGGGTTTTATGTGCGATTAAAGATTGCTTAAAAGCTCGTAATATGCAAGCCCTTACGGCCATTTCACTGTGATTCGTGAAATAGTGAAAATATGTCAAATTTACAGGGCAATGAGGGTCTGCCGTGAATGTGTTGATCAGGACGTTGAACTCTAGAATGTGTCAGAAGTTGAAGCAAACCGAAGAGATGTGAAAAAAATTGTTGAGCGCAGCATAACTACTCCAATTTACCCAACCTTACACTGAAAAAGAGCAGTGTCTTACAGTGCCAAATGATTCTAGTATACGCACTTGGTAAGCTGCAGTTAGAAATTCATGCAGATACGGTCGCATAAGCTCGAAGCCATTCTCAGCAACAGAGCGATGATCAAACAGTGTGTAGTCAATATCAAGTACTAGCAATTTTTTCCCAGGTCTGGGCTCATTGAAGACGTTGAATTTATATTCACGTATGCGCCGATCAATCTTCGCTAGGAATATCTAGAACGACGGAAAAGAAAGACAGATGTTAAAGCTTGTTACACATATAAAGGTAATAAATGTAGTTTTCTGAAATAACTCACATCTCTGCTCTCTACGGCTACTTCTTCTTCATCTTCGATGTCCAAATCGTTAACTACGTCTGGCATATCCTCGGGAGGTGTTGATGCATCGGCTATGTCCTCTTCTAATGAGCCCATCAACATGAGCTTGAACCCTGGCTTTAGGTTCAAGCAACGTAGAATGCAATCATCTTCTGGTGCCTTTCCTACAATTGTTTTATTTACGAAATTTACAATATTTTCATCTAGCGTCATAAAATGACCTTTCGTTATAACCTGTTCGATAACCTCTTACTTTCAGCATTTTACCTTTAAGCTTGAGATTGAGTAGCTTTTGACGCTCCGGTCTGACACCCGTTGCCTTACGAATCTCCTCCTTAAGAGTTGTAACGCAGTCTCCATCAGTCAAGTTACCAATTTCATATTCTTTACCGCTCCATTTCACAATAATTTTCAATTCACCCTCCATTGCTTGAAGACTGGAGCTGGAAGAATGACCACTGCAGCTCTTGTCCAGCTTCTATCCTGCAATATTATTGGTAAATATTTAGTTTTCTTATAAATATGCCTTAAATGCACATGGGCTTAGCTTAATTCGATGTATTTTACTAACAGTTTATGGATAAATAAGTTCTCCTGTCCGGTACATCTGTCAAAATATTTAAAGGTACCAAACTTATGGTTACACCTTCTTTTTGTACTACCACTTAAAAAAACATTTTTCAGAAAAAGATAACAACGGGGATGTTTTATGGACCTGGACATATCCCTCAGTGACAAATGCCCAGCAGTCATTGATTCTAAGAAAGTGTGGTCTTGATAGTGATCATGCAACAGTGCGACCCTTTGTGTACGGAAGACAAGCCAAGGCATGGTATTACATCACGTCTACCGAGGTCTTTGATTCTGACAACCTCCCGAGCGTAAAACAGCTTGCCCTTGTTTTGTGGACCAATGACCTGAATCCAGACAAGTATGAAACGCTTGGCAGGATTTTGAGCAAGACGCTGTGTAAGACGGGCAGCCCAGCCGCTATGCTTCAGCTGTACATGTCGGTTTTAACGAGGGGCTCGTGTACAACAGATGAGAATGGAACGTTTGTTGCTAGAGACTTTGCAAAAAAAGCACCAAGTACATCACTTAAAGGTAGAGGCAACTGTTGAATAAAGACTTCATTTGACAAGTTGAAATAGAGCATATTTTTTCTTACTACAATAGTACTCCTATAGGTAGGTAGGATCTTATTCTAGGTACTGAATTGCAGCATTTACTAATTTTTTGTTTTTTGTTTTTTATTCTAGAATTAATCCAAGCATTTGGTTTGGAATCTATACTGATTTATACAGCTCTATTGCTCAAGAAACGAATTATTGTTTACCACCACAGCTTACACATTTTACTGAAGGTATAGTATTTTAATATAGCATTGTCAGTTTTTCCTAATCCATTTCTGAAGTCAATTACGTGGAAGGGAAATGGAGTCAAACACAGGAGTTGAAAGTCAAGCTAGGCTGGAAAAGTTTTTGATGATCATTTCTTCAAGAAAACGTCGTGATTCTATAAAACAAATGATGACTCAGATCTCACTCCGCATCCCCTTGTAAATTGTGCTGGACTTCTCTGCTCCCTCTAAAAATGATCAAAGTATTTTGCACACTACAGCATCATCCCTACTTAAAAACAAAAACAGTTATCTTTGTCTAAATTAATTCACTTTTGTTTTATTTAGTGGATTCGAACATTCCCTGCCATGATGGCGCACAGATCTCAATCTGACGCATTATTCCCATGGGTAGATATTTCACATGATGAGCTATTGGATATGAAAGTAAGTGTGAAGCTGCCTGCAAACTTGATGTTGTGTTTTCGACTAGCATGCACCATTGCGCACTGAGTGCACTCTGATAGGCAGAAAATATTTATCATGATAAAATAATAGCTATCTCTCTCAAACAGTGCTCTGGTATAACCAATCAAAAATGGTATTAGTTTTAAAATAAAGAACAGATATGCAGGGAGCCATAAAACTAAAAATTTTGCTTTGCTTCATACATTTTCAGGGAAACACAAACTACGTTGCTGGATTTTGTGATAGCAGCATAGCCTCCCGAACAGAATTGTATGATCTGCTTGTTAACCTTCCCGCTCGAGAAATAACAGTATCTCCTCATGCGAAAGGTATCAAATACTTGCAAGCATCACATTAAAATGCTAAAAAATATAAATAATTACTTTTTAACCAAGTTTTCCTCGTTCCAGAGAGCATGGTAATGACAAAAACACATAAGGACATTGCCGTGTTCATGGTTCAATTGGCTGCTAAAGAATCTGTCACAGAGCAACAGGTGATTCGAGACATTGCCGAGAAAACGAGAGAGCTACTGGACCAGTTATCATTGTTGGCCACCGTCGATGGACCTGACAACAAACGAATGGTCACTTTAGAAACGCTGAAAGAGAAGAACCTTCCTCCAGCTCTCGATAACTTTCTGTTCAACCTGGCTGTGGCTGAGAATATCATGATGCTATGAAACATAGCGTGAGGTATGTATGATTTTTGCGTATCTGTTTTGGATGAAAATGGACAGTGCAACCTCCCAAACTGCTAGAAGTACCAACTGAAGTTGTTGGGAATGGGAACCAAGGCTGAGCAAATCTTCTCAGGATATGTAACTAGTGAATCTTAATAAATGGAAGGTATGGAAAATAGTCCACACATTAATTTAGAGACGCATGATTGATATGACAGTTCTCCCACAAACCTTAGAGCGTTTTGCAAACTAGGTAGTATTCCGCCCAAGTTTTAGCAAAATCTCCTATACATTTTTCTGGAAAAAATTGATCGAAATGGTTGGGTCAGCAGGATCTTTGGGCTGGAACTTTGTGATATATCAAACTAGGTAAAACTTCGTGTTAACTTCTTTTCAATATTTTTTTAAAAGACATTTTGTACAATGAGGAGGTAGTGATAAATTAGTAATCAGCAGCATTGCTAGCGAGGTAATCTCGTCGTCCAATGTTCGACGCTTGTTTGCTCTGAATCGCTTCAAGTTTCGGACAGTCGGTGATTCTGTGGCCCAAACCACCACAATAACTGCAACCTCGTTCATCTAAAACACACAAAAAAGTATTGGCTCAAACCATAACCAAAAAGCATGGAAAAAGCAATAGCCGTACAGCAGGGCCATTGTGTATTGCTATCGTGAGATAGCTCGTCTATAGGCTATGCCAGCAATGTATTGCTTGAATGAAAATGAACTTTTCTGTCGCTGTGTTTGGACTTACATTTTATCTTTGGTGCACTAAGACTAAATAACAATCTGCTGTGATTTTAACGTCATCTAGTTGTTGATTATTCTATGCACCAATGTCCTTTTAAGAGGAGAGCGTAAATACTTTCCTAACAGCCCAAATAATAAACGTTGCGTGGCATCCATTTGAAAGTGACCTTGCGGAATAGTTGCATAATCCCGAACCAGCAATGGTCAAAGAAGAATTGTTGATAGAGAAATAATTTACCTCCAAGGTCCAGATATTTTTCGTTTTCTGACGATAGCGCAGCCAAGAACGGTGGGACCTTTTGTTTCGATTCCATCAGCAAGTGTTTCAAATCGAGCAGCACAGACTCTTCGTTAGCCTTGTTGATGAATGTCGTTGCCAACCCAGTCTTTCCCGAACGACCCGTACGACCGATTCGATGGACTGGAAACCAATGCGACTCCACTCAGTGAACAATTTACAAAGTTGTTGACATTTGACACATTTTCTCTCCCAAACACAGCCCATGCTACATGGAAGCCTCAAGCTAGATGGCATTTCAGGCATCCTCATGCTTTCCATGAGAGGTAACAGATTATTATCCCGGTTCCCAAGCACATTTTCCCCACTTTTCACCCTGTCCATGTTTACAGTTGAAAGTAGTTTCAAGATGAACTTAAGTGAAAAGCTATATTTAATTAATCACATCATCACACTTTTTCACGAGCGTAAGTTACCAAAAACCAAAAGCCGTTGATTTAGTTCAAAATTATTCGTAGAGCAAGCAACTTACCGTAGTTTTCCACGTCATCTGGCATGTCATAGTTGATAACATGTTGCACGCCAGCAAAATCCAGACCCTTGGAAGCAACGTCGGTCGCAACAAGAACATCCTTTTGGCCTTTACGGTAAGCTTCCACCGCTTTAGATCGCTCTTCTTGATCTGAAAGCAAAACGGATCCATGTTAACAAGCAGACATCAAAAACCCTAACAAATCTGTAAAACTGAAGATATTGCCTTGATACTGAAGATATTAATAAGTGCAATTCTCGGCTTGTGAACTTTAATGGCAGTGTTATGTCCCTGTAACGTTGCAATTCTGTCAATACATGCAAGTCTGTAAAGCATGCACTCATTAGAAAAATTGTCGGAAGGATCAGAAATAGGAAAGGGAGCTGGAAAGGAGGTTGCCACTTCCTGTGGTAGATGCCTAACCCAGCTTGTGCCTCGGGTGATGATGGGAAATCATAGAAAACTGGACGGCAGCAGCCGGTAGCAATCGTATATGACGTCACAACACAATACGAACGGCAGCCGGCCGTTTTAGTACACCCAAATAAACTCCAATTAAACATCTGAAGCACCCTTCACAACTTTTCTCCCCCCCCCCATCTATATCATCACTATCAACCATAACCTGTGTGGAACAATTCACCCGTCACTTATCTTTCTAACATTGAACGTTGAAAAAGTTTCACCTCGATGAAACCTCAACCAACTGTTTTCTTCTGTGCTAAGTTGCACATCCCTTCTTTTCCAAAGCCAACAACTGTAAGACCGATAGATTTTTGCCGCAGCTGCTGTGCTCGCTAGGCATAAAATCTTACCTTTTCCGCCGTGAATAGCCACCGCCTCGACGCCTTTCAGCAGCAGATACTCGTGAATCGCGTCCACATCTTGCTTCTTCTCGGCGAATATCAAGACCGGGGGCGGCGTCTTCAGGATGCACTCGAGCAGGTAGACGATCTTCGCTTCCTGCTTGACGTACTCCACCTCTTGGATGACGTTCATCGACGCGGCCCCTGCTCGGCCCACGTTGATCGTCACCGGCTTTACCAGCGCTGAACGGGCAAAGTTTTGGATCTTCTTCGGCATGGTCGCGGAGAAAAGAAGCGTTTGACGTTGGCCCTGGAAATCGAGGAGTTGCGCTTGTTGGCCGAATTTTCGTTTGGTAGCTCGGTTTTTTCAAAGCCAATGTTAATTGTTGAGCTTATACAAATGTTTACCACACTGTACTGAAAAGAGTGATATTTTGATGCTAAAAAGTGCATATAAATATCTCCTTGACAGTGAAAATCTATATGCCTTCAGGATAATTTGACTGAACTGTAGATGGCTACACCTTCTTGGTCGATCAAGAACATAATTAAAATTTAAAATAAAAAGATTCACGGACTTGGACGCGATGGCACATCCGAAATGTGATGCAAATAAAAAACGGGACGAACACCGTGAATCCTTCCATTTAAATTATTCCCTGTTAGCCCCGAAAGTTTCCATCAATCAATTGAGGAAATATTCCAAGGCTTCCTAGAGATCAAAAATCTCACTGTCAATGTGCCTGATACCTACATCCCGAATTCCAAATAGGCAATATTTGTTATGACGAGGAAGTTTAAGCCGCTTGTACCTTAAAGAAGGAGAAGATGGTTCGAACGTCCTCTTCAAAGCCCATGTCTATCATTCGATCAGCTTCGTCCATGCACAGATACCTGGAACAAATTTTTATTTTTTAAGGCCAGTTCAACAATCGTACTTGGCCAGAGTCTTCCATTAGAGAGAATCAATTCTAGAGATAATCGAAAGAGAACCTGGAGACGATTTAGGGAACATTTTATTTTGAGGGGCATTTAGGGCAGGGGTCGGCAACTAGTTTTGATGGCGGGCCAAATGCAAATTTTAATTTGTTGGATGGGGACAGGTTGGTGGCGCATTTAGTTTTATTTTTTGGCCCTGGCACAAGTGGCTTGTGGTGTTTTCACACTAAGGGTGGTGGCAAATTTGGCGTAAGCTGGAGGTTTAGGGTCCCCAAGAAAACATTGAATTCAATGTTTAGTTTTGGAGAAAATGTAGATGTTTTTGAGAAATAGAAGCCTCGAGTCAGGATTTTTTTATTTTTTATTCCATTGTAACCCCACGAACATACTACCGAGCATGTTCCCAGGCCCCTTGAAATGGTCTCCCAGGCCGGGGTTGGTCCACAAGCCGCGTATTGCTGATCCCTGATTGATGCAATAGATAATTAATATTTAAGCACTACATATTTATCATTCGAGCTTTGTATTCTGCGTCACTTATAATTGGTAACACCCAACAACTTATCTGCAGCCAGCAAGATAATTAGTTGACAAAATCATTTTGTTAAAACTATGCATCTATGTACACTAGGTACCTACCTACATGGAAAAAGAGGGCTACTGCATTCTCGGAAAATAAGAGCAACTCCTGCCCCAAAGCATCCTACAGCTTCTAGAAACATTGCCTCTTAAACTTAAACTAAGAGAAAAAAACAACACCTCACCTGCAGACATCGAGTCGAACCATCTTCTTGTCAAGCATGTCCATCAAACGACCGGGAGTGGCGACAAGGATGTGAACGCCGCGGCCTATCGTCTCCATCGACTCTGATACAGGCACCCCACCAATCGCCAGGCAGCATCTGATCTCCGGGGAATTGTTCTGTTGCAGGTACGAACAATAGTGGATGATGATGTCGTGCGTCTGTTTTGCCAACTCTCGAGACGGACAGATTATCAGGCCTGGAAATAATCAAACTTGTTGGTGTTAAATACTTCTCGTTATACATTCCGATCTTGGCTTAACCCTGTGTTACAAAAGATATTGAATTAAAAATTTATTCAAGCTTCAGATCAGGTATGATTGTCATTTTCTTTTTGTACCAAGCGTTTGCCTACCGTATGGTCCTTCATTTTTCATGAACGGTAATTTTGTTTCTTGCTCCAAACAAAACATTATTAACGGTAAGACAAACACCAAGGTCTTTCCACTTCCCGTGAAAGCTATTCCAATCATGTCCCGGCCCGCCAATCTGGAAATATAGTCGGTTTAAATATTGTAGAGAAGTTTGGAAGAACAACGCAGAGAGATGGACAACTTACAAACTTAGTGATGGATAATCTTTGACTTACACTGTAGGTATCCCTTGAATTTGGATCGGAGTTGGCTTTACGATTCCCTTATTTTCCAACCCTTGGAGAATGCTTTTAGGAAATTTCATTTCCTTAAACGATTTTATCGGAGGTGGAACCGCTTCGCCTTCAACCAATATCCGCATTTTTTTCCTCACTCGCTCGTGTCTTTCTTCCGACATGGCCAGGATGTATCTTGGTGGCGTCCAACTCGTTTTGATCGGATCCTCGTACTGGATTCCTTTAGCCAACTCGGCTACACCCATCAGAGCTGTTTGGCCTGCCACACTTTCTAAAATCTTCTCCTCCTCCTTCAACTGTCGTTCCATGGCACTCTCCTTTTTAGCTAGAAGTTAGAGGATTGTAGTAAAAATTAACATTATTTAATTTTTTTGAGACTCATATCTCCTGACTAATTTCAGCACTATAGTTTTTAAAAAAACTGTTAATAACTGGGTTAA
>QKMV01000609.1:0-20854 GCA_003287335.1 Lednia tumana
AAGATAAGAGATACTAGACAGTAGAAAATATTTAGTAGATGATAGAATAATTGACAGAATAAAAGGAATGATAATTTTAAAAGAGGGCTCGAACTGTTGTTACATAGCATGAAAGAGAAGGGTGTGTTGGGGAATGGCATGGCAAGCCATTCATTCCCCTTGAATATTGTGTCCGTGTACATCTCACTATACCTATAATCGTGTGTATTGTTTTCGCTGTGAGATTGAACGAAAAAAATGGTGTCTATTCAATGGATTCAAATTCCGAGTATATTTCAATTTTAGAAAACAGTTGTGTGAGCATGGTTAAGAATGCACCACATGCCATTAATTCTGTAATTAGTCTTCAAGCATCATTTTAATTGAAGAATCGGTCCCGGTAAAATCCAAACGGCAAGTCATGTAGAAATGGCCGGCCTACACGTATGTCTATGGGCACAATTTGATGTCGGCCCCTTATGATATGTCTATTAAAAGTCAATCAAACATGGTTTCTCGTGCACGACACAAAATGAATGTCAAGTCAGTCCAATGGTAAAATGATTATGATGTCGACAATTGTTCTCGGAATCGAAATTGATCATTATCATTTGAAAATGGATGTAAGATAGCTGTACATACATCATTCCTAATTATATTTTTCTGTAACTGGGTCTGTAAGTATTAGGGTTTGGACACGATTCAAAGGTTTTTTGTTAATTGGATTGACGTCGATGTGTGCAGGTTCCAATTAGTAGCGCATTTTTTAGCCTAATTTTAAATAGATGTGTTCATCATTTCATCATTCACTAGTCTAGAGATCACATCATTCGTTAAAACAATTCGTGGTATACCTTCTCCGCCAGTATTCTCGTGATGCTGTATTACAGGTGTCAGTATAAAGTGTCAAGATCATATGACAGATAGAAGCTTCATTCCTCATCATTAGAACAACTAGACGAGGAAGACACCGCTAAATGTAACCAAAACGCATTGTATAGGTGGAGCTGAGGTGTTCTAGTCACTTTATCCTCACGACTTTCGGTAACATTAACTTGACAGAATCTAGACGCAAGACAGATTCAAACCTCGGCTGAGCCTTGAGTTGTGAATGGGTACGCCACAGAAACATCAGCTGTAAAGTCAAGTTTTCTCATGTGTCGTGCGAAGAGTCAGCTTCGAATCTTGATCTTTTAGACTTAGAGAATGACAATAATGCTTGCGGTATAGTCGACCAACAGTTAAGATAAAATAATTACCTGTTTGGCTATAGAAAATCTGTACCTATCGATAGTTATGGTTGATTGGAAATCTTTTTTTTTACTACAATTGCAAACGCAGAGAAAACTGTTTAAAACGTAATACCGTGAATTTCAACTGCTTGTGGAAGCGTAAGAATAACGAACATTTCCCAGATCTCTCTTTCCACACAATTGTTTAGTTAAATGGTTTAGTATTTAGTAACGTGTCTTTGGAATATCATACGAAGTTAAGTTCCAAACTTCAGACTTGTACAGTAATTCTAAAGACTGTATCTGACGTTTGATAGATGTGGCTTACCATTTACTGACAGATTAATTCTTGAGATTTACCCACATTCAGATGAGGACTTGCTCCCTATCCCTATCTGTTCACGTCTCAATCCAAATGTTAATATTTCCTGTTAAACCCTGTGCCATAGTCACTGTCTCTCACGCAAAACCTGTCTGTCATCCATTCTGTTTCTCATTTACATTCTCAAACGTCTTACCATTTCATATTGCACCTTTATCGCCATCTCACCTTATCTGTCTTTCTGAAGCGTCTTTCAAAATGTTTCCCTTTACAACTCCATCTTCATGAAAGCAGCGGTAACGTGGCATAGCGATGCAAATGAAAGCCTTATCAAAAGTCAAAAGTCATCATGTCTTCGAGCAACATTTTAGCGGTTACTCTTCAGAACTGAAATTCGCGTAATTTGAGCATATAGTCATCATGCTGTGTCTACAGAAACAATGCCTATGCACCAAATGGGTCGAGTTTTGAGTTGTATGATCCACTCTAAGCGAACAGGGAAAGATTCTCTACATGTATTCCTCCACCGTCAAACAAAACCTAGCGCGTGGTTTGGCAAATCAACAAGGGAGTCGTTATTTTCGCTCAGGGTTGACGTTAATGTTCGATTGCTGGACGCCTACATGCCTCAGGCGTCATACAGAGATATGAAAGGATTAGGTCATTTTCAGTATTATGCTCTAGTAGTAAACTATATACACGCGGATTTTTATGAATCTAGACCAACCCATGTCCCTCCTACCCCTCCATCTATATACTACTCGTATGCATGCTTGAAGTGTATTATATGCTTATCGCAGCCACGTCTATCTACGTATATTATGAAGTATGGGACACATGCGAAATTATTGCCGAATATTTGCAGGGGAATTACTTTATTATGACACAAGCTAGGGGTAGGTACTATAACATCAGAGATACGGTGGTATGAATGCCCCTACTCTATACGCAGCAGTTGCTTATGACACTGGTGAGCACTAGTGCCAAAAAATACTTTTTTTGTGTGCCAATCTAGTTCGATAAAATTATAAGAATTCCGACATTTTAGTCGTTAACTATTTAATATTTATGAGCACATTGGTTTTTCGCCGAACATGTAATATTCTATTAACTACGATCAATAATTAAGTATTGATATTAACTTCACAGCGTGCAACTGATGTTACTTGAATAAATTGAGTGGGCACAAAAGTCGATGTATTTCTCTTCAGCAGAGAACAGCTTCTATTCAAATTCATATTACTTAATGAATCGATGACATTCGTCAACACGTATCTATCCAATATGATCACTAAAGCTTTGTGTTACCAGCGTGCAGTTATTACTTGTGCTAACTATGTATATTCTCTATGATGACTTATGCAAACATTTCGAGAGTGGACTGTCGTGGACTGACGAATGGAGGTGATTCTGTCATCACAACTTCTGGCGTCAGTTTGTGATTATGCGATGTACCATCTGGGTCACCAGTGAGGGATTTATAGGTTTAACCATAGCTTTGTTGCTGATTGACATAGAACGTCGCACGCAACACATACAGGCACAAACTCACACTCACACAAATCTAGCAAGTGCGCTCTTGATGCGAGGTGCCAGTCTACGTGACGATCCGGTGACAGACACGATCGGATAACAGCTTAGCTCGATTTAGCCTGGGGGTAGAAGAGGCGTTTTGATTTTTCCAAACTTTTTCGCAGAAAAGAGTCGATCTTTTCTCGTCCAAAATATATTTTGGCATCGGATTGCAGTGGAGGTGCCATGAAACTACGGCCCAGCCACAGATTGTTCTGGAGTTCTGGAAAAAAGGAAACTTGTGATGGGATTTCGCACTTGCCATGTTTGTACGAGATATAAATCTTTTCGGTGTCATGCACGATACAGTACAGTCTTTGAGTAACAACTCATTGCAATCTTCTTAGACGCAGTTCATAGTTTGCGCAAGATTGACATGCACATCATGTGGAATTTTTCACTTGCCATTTAATTATTTTATTAGAAATGTTCATCGCACGCGAAGTTTGTCTAAACTAAGCACCAGCAGCGACAAGACTTGATTAAATTGATTGCTTCAGCTGGCACAAACAAAGGTGCAAGCTCGTCAGTAAAACGTACGTTCGTCGTTCCGAACAGCAAAGCAGAGAGGCTCGGCCGTTCCGTTCCGTCCGTTCGGCGCGGTTCATCACGAAGTCTCCAAGAGTTTGGGTTTAATTTCTGTTCGTTCAGTTGATTGTGTTCATTAATGTTTTTGTGGTCGTCGTGTGGATATAGGGGTTTTTGTGTCGGACGACGAGATAGAGCATGTACTGGCCGAGTACTGTAGGGATACATCAGACAACATAACTCAGACTAGTCACCATCCATGGAGTTTAGATTATCGTGTAATTTACGGCGTACCCCCGACTCGTTCAGCAACTCATCAACAAGACGTATGCACACACAAGCCTTCCAACGCTCGAAATCTGCACACTATACCACATCCAGCTACAATCAGGCCTTGCTGGATCTCCACTCACACGCGGGCTGTGGGCGAGTCACAGTTGATTTCACGTTTACGTGACGAAAAATGTTCAAATATTTATTAAAAAATCAATGAGAGATGTGGATTTTTTTGATGCTATCGTGGTTAGCAATGTATCACAATGATTGACTCTGACTCTGAGGCATGTGTCGCTGAGCCTTCCACTCTCCAGCATTCAAAATGCATGTGCAATGGCTTATCTATTGTAATGCATCTTTGCGTGGTATAACGTGAAATTCGCATCACGTTGGAGTAATGGAGTATCATGGTGTGCCTGTATTGGGTGGTTAATTAATTCCTTTCGCTTAATGTGCAATCAAGAATAGTATCCGCGCGTGTAACTTACTGGCTATCGGCCGTCATGGCTTGTCTCCGCCTTACGTGGTTTATTGCGGCGATTGAATTGACCGCATCTCTCGCGGCGCGGTTTTAGAATTAAGAATAAGAAGCTAAAAAAAGTGTTCGCTGAACATGCAGTCTGTTTGATTGCACATTTTTTACTGGTCATACGACCAGTGCTTCGTACTCTGGCTTTGCACATGTTCACTGAATCAATAGATATCGATTAATTAATTACGTTTCATATCTGATGATGGGGCACTTTATTCTTGGGATTGTTTGTTTAGCTACCAGTAAAATGCAACAATCTTGCGTTTTCTTTCGAGTGCATCGATGCTCTTGCAAAACTGTTTATGTCTGAATCTCGGTAATCAATGGCCGACTTCTCTTATTGGAGATACTTGAGACTACAGAAACTATAAGGAGTCCTGTAACGGAGCAGAAATACATTTATTTTGTGAGATATCGAATAAGGTTTAGATATTTTTTATATGAAATTTACTCTGTATAGTTCGAACTAACTGAATTCTCGGTGCACGCCGCGACCACGATGATTCATAGCCAGCTGAAGATGTTCGCCAATGGTTATGACTCGTGACTCGATAATATTATGTTATTCACTGGAGACACAATGCAGGCAAGTGCAACTGCAACTGCAATTCCAGTCGCCCAGCATACACTTATATGGTGACATTCTGACACGGTCCCTCGGTAGGTTTAACTTGACTTTGCATTTTGTAACGTAGCTAAACATACAGAAATATCCATACACAGTACAAGTTAGCAAGCCTCCTGTTCTGGTGCCACTCGTAAATATCAGGACTCGACTTTAGTAGGCGGAATAATCTGCGTGGTGATGCTAATCTCCTCCACCATGCGAGCTCGCTCAAACTCGGACTCGGTGGAGAGAGACAATTAAATGTGAGACATTAATGAGCGAGCAGGATGGAGAGACGTGAGACATCGTGGCCCACCGAGCTACTAGTTTGTAATTAAGGTCCGAGCGAGCCGGCAGGAGACTAGCATGAAGTACCCGTGTTGGGCTGTGATAAGGACCCCCAAAACGCGGCGCTACGAAGAGAGTTGACATGTTCTGAGATGGACGGTCATCTGGGGAGCTCTTTCTCTTCTCGTTACGGCCATTCTTCATGTTTCTACTCGACATGTGGAATAATATGCTCTTACTTCCTTACGACACCGCTTTGCTAATGTCAACGCCGACCGCTGCTAATTTTTTCTCATTTCCACATCTCAACCCCCTTCTCCCAAAAAAAGGTAATGGAAGGCACCTTTTGCTCATCTTCGCGCTCTAGAAGCTGATTTATGTCTGGCTTATCATGATGAATGCATGAAAGGATCAAAAGGTGTATGCGGAGTTTATCGGAATGATTTGTTTCATATCTGATGCTGAATAATGCTCGGCAATATCTACATAATATCTCAAAGAGCAAATTCCCTAAAATGGCGTAACCGGCTCGGATGATGTATGTCGCTTGATGTCTAAGCTTCGAAATGAAATGGGGTGATGGGGTGGGGGTGGGGGAGACAACTTATAGCAGTTTTGCTAGCGATGGATTTCAAAATTTATTGGCCAAGTTCTAGCATTGCGATGGCCGGGGACGAGGTCTCCACAGCAGCTAGCCAGGACACATCCTGGATGCCTTATGGAAGTGAGCACTGGACATAACAATGGAATGGACTATTGTGAGTGAAGCTTGCGGGGTCTATATCTATGCAGTGAAGTCAGGAATCAGTAAATCACCAGGCCAACCATTCCCAGTCATACTGGAACAATAGACTTGGACAACAGTCTACGGAGCCAGTGATGGATGCTGACGGGAGAGCCTATATGTATATGTAGGTGCATGCCTGACTACTCGCTCGAGAGCTCGACTCGGCTAGCTTTTTGTATACCTAAACCTCCACCTCGGATTCAAAGACATTTGCAAAAAGGGGGCGGAGCAAATTTGTGTTAGATTTATTACGTAAAACTCAACCAATGAAATAAAGGCCATCTGCTGAATCGGGTAATACTCTTTGTTAAAAAAAAAATAAGTGCACCCTTCTCATCCCTCAAATTATATTGCATATTATTATGATTTATTAGTTGAAATAAAAGCTTTAAGCCACATGCAACCCCGCACCTATCTTACAGTGAGTCTTTGAAAAAGATAACTTTCCGTTTAGGGTTCGCGCGCTGTGAATGATGGTTTATCGACAGCGTCCCCTCGATGAGGAACGTGTCAATGAGGGACCCTACGCGGATTGACACGTGATAAATTGCTAGTCACTGATCATTAACTAGCGACAATGGATCATGCTTTAAAGATTGCGAGTTTTGTCCTGTATCTACCCTAGCCATGTGCACTGCGACTGCTATTTATGGGTTATTCCAAAATTATTCGATAAATTATTAGCGAACAAAACTTTGACTCTAGCATGTCGTAAATATCATTCTGTGACTTAAATTCAGCCATGAGTAAAATCGTGCGCAAATCGCTACGCCTTTGCCTGGTAATGTGGCGTTTTCATTTTTCACTCTACACCCTCGAAAATCGAAAACATGAAAAAAAAACTAATTTTCTTCAAAAGTTGTTTTCTTATCGGAAATCCTCATAACCGTCAATCTAGTGTATATTTTACTTATCGGATTACATTTTTGCTTGTCAATTCCAATTTTCAGCCATACTAAAGCTTTCCTCGTGATGAATACTTTACATGGCGTAGAGAAACAGAAATGCACGAGAAATTACGATGAATTGTGCGAGGCCGAGAACGAGAGAGAAGATTTGATTAATTTGTTTTCGTTCATGTTGGCTGGCTAAAGAAGCCATACTCCAGCTATATTTAATGTCTCTCTAAAGCCTATATTTCATTAAGCAATGTGTCGCCAGTGAATGTAGTAGCTAGTTTTTAGCCGACGACACATTGGCACAAGGGTCTGATGTACAACACTTCGTTTGCGACAGAGAAAAGCGATACATGACGATTTGTGTATTGCCACGCCAGTGAGCAACCTCTTATAGAAAAGCTACTACCGTATTACTTCACTGGCGAACGGACATTCCCTGCAAAAACACTCGACTGAGTCGTTCTGTTTTCGAGCAAGCTGTAATTGAAAATCGCCAAGCGAGGCAGGGTAGGTTTCACCTCACTGGCAGTCAAGGGCTGGATGCTGACGAGGTCGAAACCTGTTCAAGGAAATATTGGAACTAATGACAATAACGAATTAATTGACTTTGGATGAAGCGTGGAGCCTTATTGGCAGTTTGAAAACTCATAAAGTGCCCGACAAATGTTTCAAAGTAAATCAATGCCGTGTATAATTAGTCTCTCCGATGGAGCTCAACTTCAAATAAGAGTACCTGAGTACTGACTTATCTTTGCGCCTTCAATCCAATTATCTTTGGTGAGTTCGCGGCCAATCTCAACTCTGATGGGGTAACTGGTAAGCATAATGTACGACAAGGTATACATGTATAAGCGCATAGCAGTTTACGTTCATACATTTCATCAAAAGCATCAAATAAAAACTGGGAAAAACCAGAACAGCTATTGAAATCAGAGGGAGAGAGCGAGAGAGCGAGAGAGCGAGAGAGCGAGAGAGCGAGAGAGCGAGAGATTGAGAGAGAATGAGGAACAGTTTTAATCAGCTATCTTGGAGATTAATTTTTGCTCGAGGTTGTATCACGCCGCGCGACGGCGACACCATGAACTTGAGTATTGGTAGCATGACAAACGTTCTGTCATTGTTGAAAAGCCTGGAGCAGAAACGTAGCGAAACCAATTCATTACGTTTTATTGCTGGCAAAAGCTTCGTTGCAGAACAGATGACAAAAGCACACGAAGCAACAAAAATTATGTACAAGAGTGATAAAAAATATATATTTTACACTTTTGCAATGGATAATTCAGAGCCAAAGGGAGAGACTCAAACCAAGAGATCTATCAAAAGACTTACTAGTTACAAAGTAACAAAATACAATCCGTTTTTCTTATAGCTTTATACAATGGGTGAGCCTCTTGCAAGTAAGCCCTCTGATTAGAGGACGCACGATTGAGGAGTATGGATTCTTCCGAATTTGCTCACAATTTTCGCCAAAAAAGTCTCTCACCAGTTCTTTTTTTGCGCTCTGCGTTTATATTTCTCGATCTGTCTCACCAAAAGCTGTTTTTCTCCACTGCTCAATCTTATCCCAATCTGTCTTTCTCTTCGGCTGGCTGGCTAGTTGACTCTCTTGGCACGTTGACTGTTCGACTGCCAGGAGCACACATCCTGCAGGATTTTGTGGCCAGGAATTGGGAAGTTATAGACGTACAGATCACATCAACAACAATCTCCAGACGTCTTCCTCCTCTCTTTGGGTCACCTTAATTTCCCCGAGTCAAGTTCCAGTCAGTAATTAAACAGCATGAGAGGTGGGTGGCTCTCGAGCGAGAGCCAAATTGAATCACCGCGCGCTCCCGCATACTATACCATGAAGGCGACTGCACTGTTTTCTGGTCGCCAAAAAACACAAACCTTTCGCTTTGGTGAGGTTATGTTCCTTGTTGGAAACCAATTGGCGATCCTCGTCACGAGATTGAGTAGGCTTTCTGAGTTATCGCAGAGGTTGGATGCAGTCAAGTAAATATATCGCACGCCACTTCTACTACACAGAGTTGCCTAACTGTTAAAGAACGACGCCAAGAATGGCCAATGAGAAAATGGGAAAATGGTCATTGGAGTCAATTGCGAGAGATGCAATTACTTACTAAATGGAACAGAGTATTGCCAGGAGGCTTGATTAAATCTTCAACGAAGATTTTTTTATTGTTTCATGTGTTAGTGGAAAGTGGTGGCTCTCTGGGTATAGATGATTTCTGGGCACACAGCAGACACAGCTTTCTAAACAAAAATGTACCTTTACGCCCATTTTGAATTTTAAATGACTTCAAATCAAAACCACACCCACTTTTAGAAACAAGTTATTGGAAACTACTCATACAGAGAATCATTATTGAATTCCTATTTTTTTGTACCTATTCGCCATAATCAAGGATAGACGAGTAAGTAAATCAATGCAACATTGCTATCCCAAAGTAAGGTTCGTGGAATAAACTAAAGAAAACGCGAGCAACTGCGACAGAAATAATAATGCCGCCAATGAAAAAGGAAAAAATCGTAAATTCAATTTGATGAAATGTTGGAATTGAAGTGAAGTAAAGATCAAAGCAGCATAACATGTGCTTAGCATGACATCAGTCAGACAATTCGCTCGTTCTTTGGCGCGAGATGAATGCGCTAATAAGAAGGGGCCGCGGGGGGTTGGGGGAAGAGGCGTTGAGCGTCGGGGGTAATCGCTCTTGTGACACGACGCCACTCTCCCCCGGGGCTCTCAAGTGCTTTCACACAAAACAAACTTCTCTTTTAAAAATTAAATCAGGTAAATCATTTGATTTTCCATTCCGCAATAACACTATAAACTATCGCGATTCTCTAGCAAAAACCACGGGGACAAAATACTGGGGAAAGGAAAACACAATCGATTTGTGTGATTTTTGTGGGGAAATTAAGCCAAAGGGAGTTGAAGAGAAATATGGAGATTGAATGAAAGACTGAAGGCTTTGTTGCTTGGGAAGGGGATGAATAAAAAGGATTCGTAAAAAATAGGGAAAAGTGGGTGCGTTTGTCGACATTTTTGTTGACATGACGTTTGCAAAAGATGTTTGTGCGCTGGTTGTAACGACGGAATGGATGGTCTCGAATAAATCAGGATTTTTAAAACTAATCACGGTAAGGCGTCAACTGTACGACGTAAGGGATGAAGAAAGGGGAGGCCATCTGGCTTGATTAGAACGTTGTCTTGTCGGGTTGTCGCCTCCTTTTTCTTACTTGTCCGCCACAAAAATTACGGCTTGGGCGTAGCGGTGGTGTTATACCAACGGGTAAGAGAAAAAAAAAACGGATCAACGAAGATTTCGTTCTGAAATGCTTCCAAAAGTTTAGAAAATACTGTCGCCTCGTGGAAAGGGACAAGCGAAAATACAAAAGTACCATCTCATTAGATATTCCGATATGTTCCCATAAATCCTTCCCAACTCCGTACCCAACGTCACGGATAAGTCGTTCTTATCTGATACCATCGATAACATTGGTTGATGTAATTATGCAGACAACACATTCTACTGCTACTATCTTAACAATCACCTAGGAACATCTTAGTTTGATTAGTTTTTTCCCTTTTTTTGGGCTATTTTCCGTTACTTTTTTTCTCATCGTATCAACCTGCATTGCCAACAAAACGAACGAGTTTTGTTAAAGTTTCATGCTCATGATTGTCAGAGACGCTGTCTCTTGTTTACAAACTGGTTGGTGTTTTAGCTATTCTTGTCGTGCTGTACTGCAAAGTACTTTTCTTGTGGGGATACTTGGTTTGTAAAGGTTTATACATTGCATCCCAATGATCGTGAATATTTTACTTGTCACTTCACCACTTCTCAGCTAGTCACACATGATACGATGGGCTATCTATATTGGTAACGAAACATGTCCGCACACATCTCTTTCCCTGGCTTCTCTCTCTCTCTCTATCTCTTGCCATCATCTGTGTTTCTCCCTCTGGAGATTAAGCCTACCTCGTGGACTTTAATCCAGCATTGCATTAAACATCTCGTGTTAGTGTTAAAACACACGTCTACTCCACATCTGCCCCTCACCACCCCCCAACACCACCAACCCTCTCCCGACCGCTTCCGCCGCTTGCCGCCGCTGAAAGCAACGCTTTACGGGAAAACTGAAAAAGAAAACGGATTCCGCTTCAACCTTTGATGCTTTTCTTAAAGATGTCTTAAAATGCAAGACACTTGAACGGGGCTTTTGCAACGTGAGGTGTTGAAAACAGAATACGTTTGCAAAGTACGACCGGTGACGAGAATGTGTCTGGTAGTTTATTTTAAAATCGTTAATGTTTCGGGTTCCGACTAGGAGTCATTTTGATTGCATGTAACCCAAAGATTGTATTATATATTAACCCTTCGGGTTATGTAACCCATGTAAAATAAATTGGATGAAAAATTGGACCATGCAGACCGGGCTGTGGTCAAAGAAAGTTGTCTAAAGTAAAAATAACAAAATGGCGTTTCTAAGTTAACCGTTTGTTCACGTTTTGTTTTCTATCTCAATGCTTTAACATACTCTGCTAGTTTGCAGCTGCGAGTGTTACTTTATTGAATTAGCATCACCGTCAATTGCAGCTCGGAAATTTGCACGAGAGAAATCTAAGTCCACACAATTCGGTTGATATGCACTGCATCTGCATGCCACGAGAATGTTTGTTTAGGTCCTGGTCGTGATGTGTAGTCTCTTACCGGACGAGGATAGGTGCGATACATCCTGGTGGACAGATGAGACAGTTTTAAACAGGTGTTTTGTGATTTTTATGGTCGTAGAAATAGACGCGTTGATGTTGTTCGGAGCTTACAGAAATGATCAGCAGAATGATCTACAGTAAATGTTAGTTTAATTTCATGAGGTTCAGGTTTACAATGGTGGCAGCGGAAAGGTCTTGGTTGACCAGTAGTTTAATATTTGGGGTATTTCAAGTTATTTTTATCGTGCTGGAAATGAATATCATTCAAACTAATTACTTTCAAATTTAAATTAGGCTCCAGAAGATGGTATGGCAGATCTAAAGTCTCTGCATCAGACCGAAGTAGGTATATCTTTATCTGAAAATAGATGACAAAGTTTTTGACACTTCCTTCATCGAGTTCTATGGTTTTCTTCCATTTGTTTATAATCATCCCTTATTTTTCATCTTTCGTCTTGCGAAAGAAAATTAGTTCATCAGAACGAGTGACAGGTTGGTAATTCACGAGGTCGGCCGCAGTGCGAAGTATGCGCGGCGTAGTGAGCAATATCATTCATCGTTCAGCGTTCATCCCCTAGTTGCACGATGAGATGAAGAATGGATCTGATCTCCATCAGTCATTTGCTGTAATGAGATTCGTTTTCATTTGCAGACAAAGTTTTACGCGTAAAAATGCGCTGGAAAACTTATTAAATACGGTTGTGTGTACCCGTAATTATTTGGTTGTCACGATGCGCGTATACAGAAAGACAATGGTATAGTATGATCAAAATTGAAATCAATCATTTCCATCACACTAAAAAGTCGGCGCATTGTATGCGTGTGTATATGTGTGTGTGTATGTGTGTGTGTGCGTTTTTTTATGTGTTGTCTTTGTAAGAATTTGGCAGAAGTCCTATTGGATTATCGAGAATTTTATTTTTATTTCGCTAGCACTTGAAAGACATTAAAAGTGTCAAGCAATAGATTAAAAGTCCTTCTATTCGCGTCGCGGGATGAGTGGCAGACAAGTCGCTGCATACTTGGCAACTAGATTATCCACAAGCAGGGATGTATTTAATTTAAAGTCTGGACGTGTGTGGTTCTAAAATAAAACCTGGGCTGACCCAGCCAGAAAATTAACTTGACATTTTCAGAGGTATATAGTCTGTTGTGATTGATCAAAGTGCGGAAGAGGTTTTACGTAGCGTTATATACTAAAATTATTACCTTTATCTTTGCATTATAAGATATGACATCCTTTGATATTTTCTAATTAAGATATTACCTAATTTCACGGTATAAGACCGCGTTAATTAATAAATATGTCATACGTTTGTTGTTTTGGCAGAGTTTTGTGGATAGTGTTCTGCGGTGTACATAATTCTCTTTCAAATGTTAGATGCATATATATTTCCTCAATAATAATATTATGCAATTCACGTCCTAGAGTCACGTCGCTCGCCGAAGTGTATATTCCGAACGCTGACAACAATTTCCCAGCTTGACTTAAATCTTAGACTCTCTGGGACTTATCTGTAAATTGTGAATTGCAAGGAAAGACATATAGAATAGTTTATAGTTAAAAGGTTGTATGAAACACAAGAAGAAAGGTCTCCCATCAATCGTGTAGGAGACAGCATTTTAATTAAATTGCTTATCGGTATCGCGAAGACGAGGTCTTAACCACTATATTACAAGCCTCTTGATTTAATCACGTGACTCTTGGAGTAAAGGGTGGTTCATTATGAGGGCCCGAAAGTCATTAAAATCTTGATTGAAGCTTGTTTCGTTGTTTTAGTAAACTCATTTGCAGTGCCGCGAATTTAGTCTTGTGTTGGAATACATGTGTTCAGACTTTTAAAGTAGTTTTAAAATAAAGAAAGGAAAACATTCTTTACTCGAAACTCAAACAACCAATCCTTGAGCAGTTCAAACTTACAAACGCTCAGATTCAAAGATGGCGTTATCAGTTTATCTTCCGTTGTCGTAAGAAAGGAGCATTCGACATCATCAGCAAGATTTATTTACAACCTAAATCAATATTTGTTAGTCTCTTTGAATCGTTTTCGTCATAAATACGAAGAGTTTGCGGACTTTTCGAACATTTCTTGATCGATGTCGATATTGGTAGCGACTTTTACTGCACCATCGCAATGGCGTCGTCAATGGTATGTGTCGTCAAGAATGTGCCCGGAAAGAAGCTTTGAAACAGTTGATCATAACCGTGGCGCCTGATGTGTAGGCCACACCGCCAGACAGACGCACTGAACAGTCGTGATTTGTCTCACAAGTTTCAATTTGTAGTAATTTATTGAATCACTCGTCGTCTGAGTTTCCCTTCGACCATGTTTCCACTTTTACAGGACAAGCTCGATGGAGTGAGTTCAACTTGTAACGAAGGAGGGTGAAGCCTAGAAAAATAACAGAAACACTAGAGAAAATCGGGCGTTATTTTACGTAATCAAAACAAAAGAAGATTTTTACAGCAAGCCATTTGAAAGGTTTTTGTAATGATCGCAAAGCTTTTTGCCTGTCTTCGAGTATGTGTTAATTGGTGCCTGTAACTACTGGCATTGTGGAGACATGATAGTAGCACATTTTTGCGTTTCCAGTTCAATGCCCATTCGAAAACATTATTGTTAGGTCATGTATGCTGTCGCTAAATGTTTTCGTGAATAAAAGCTCACTTCCGTAAAGTCCAGACTCACGTCCGCTAAATTGCGAGTACGAATAAGATCAACTTGCATCTCTGAAAGGAAACATAAATTTACAGACATGGCGACATTGCGAGCGGAAAAGAGCGAGATGAATTAGTGCAAAACAGTATTGGCCGTAAGCGCGTTACATTTCATGCGGAGGAAAAACGGAACATCGGGAGAGCAAGCGGAGAAATTCGGAGTTAAAATAATTTTCAACTTTTCAGTGCTACGCTCATTTCAGTCAGGCATTCATCAAATGTGTCTACTGTCTAGATATTTATTCTGGTTTTTGGGGATGTGGAGTGTAACTTGTCGATCATGAATCTTTCGACGCCGATATAATGCGTGCAACATCGGTGGCGTCGCTCTGCGATACGTCTATCGACGCCTCACTCCCCTTTACCAGCCAGGGCGAGATCAAACCAAGTTTCAAAACAAATGCTTAAATCACTAAAGAAACTCATAAGTAAGTAGCGCGCACATTCACATTCACGCACACACTTAAACACACACACACGTCGACGTAGGAGAGATTTAAGTATTAATCCTATATATTTCTGGAGGTTTGATATTTATTTAATATTGTATCAGGACTTGATTTATTTTATACACGATGAAACATTTTGTAAATTAAGGCTATGATGAAATTAATGGATTATTTATCTTACCATGCGCTCTATAAATGTTCGCTGGATTGGTTTATTTTGTATATTCGGCTTATTTCCCAATGTGGCAGATTTTGAAGAGATAGCTGCCCTACAGATTGAACGTATTGTAGCTCCGACGAGTCTGGATTGTGTGTTGGGTCCATCCCATGTAATTAAGTTGGTCAGGAGGACGAGAGACCATCCTGGAATATAAATGAATACGTCAAGCATAAATTATCTTGAATTCAGACATGGGCGTTCCACATTCACGTAAAGTCAAACTGCAATTCTTTCCTTGACGAGTTGTATTTTACAAACTGAGCAGGTATCATTCTGAAAACATTTATGACTTCCTGAAAATCTAATTAACGCAAAATTCTCATTTGACGTTAAAATTATAGCTCACGGTCATTCTTTTAGATGGAAGGTCAGACGTAGGTTAATAGCTCTGTCATATTTGTCCGGAATTAGTGAATCATATTACTACTTCTCCATAATTTCATATTCTCCATTTTGTTAGGCAAAAATCCTTCCCCTTTGGTACAATTTTTACAACCATACGTGGGTGCGTGATAACTGATCACATTAACACTGTGCAGTGCTATTTCTTCGGAAGACTTGAGTGGAAGCTAAATTGCGTTAACATGTACAAGTTACGATGATTGACAGAGCTTGCCGCCATTCCTTCTGTCCGAACTCTTGCCAGTCACTCGAAGAGGTTTACCTCGACGATGTATGAACTACAGCGAACTCCTTACTCCCCCTGCAAGGCAAGTTTGCATTAACTTGACGTTTGATCAGTTCTCGCAGGTTAAAAACTAGGCTTCGTTTATTAGTTGTGTTGAGTTGAATAGTGATCGCTCTAGCGAAAAACTGCGTACTATTCTAAGCTCGGGCTTTAATTAAAATGTGCCTACATTTTTGTATTTCCTTGCAATTCAAATAAACACTCATGACGACAAACTTGTCGATGAATTCATTAACTCGAAGAATTAATCACTGATAGTGGCATTTAGGGGAAATAGGCAATGGCTTATAATGCTTCTCAATGTGTGATTACATTTTATGAACAAAGCTATAAAAATAAATGTTTCTAATAGAATTGCATAAAAGCATGTAGGACAAACTTAATACAGTCCCAATAAAAATGTGTACCTTATAGTATGTACCATATATCGGTTTGAAATGAAACTGTACCGGATCGCTGGTGTATAGGCAGATGCCCTCCACTTCTAGCTTTCAAAGTCTCTGGAGAGACTTGGCGAAACCCCTTTCGTCGTAAACTTCACTCGTCACGTGATCCAGAGGCCCATTCTCCCCCACAATCCCGTCTTTAAAAGCGTGATCCAATTCCGGGCGTGTACCCATCTCCACAACTAACATCTTCTCTTCTCACATGCCGCCATGGCCAACGGTATGGCCTACCATGGAATCATTGTCACGGCATAAACTCCGTCCACTCTTGTTACCAAAGCTCGTAAGATTGAAGCTGGGCTGACTGACACCCGTTCGTGACTTCCCCACATCGCGTTCGGAATGGTTCTTTGGATGTCTTCATGTGGAAGCAGTAAATCCTTGATTCTCTGTTTTACTTATTTAAAGTGGATAAAGTACAACTACACTATATTCTTCCTGACCAGTTTGGAAACTGCCAATGAAAAACTGTGACCTAAAAAATACAACGCTCGCGGTATAAAATGTATTCAACTATTAAAATAGGAATTTTGGGAACGTGTGATTTTGACAACCGTCCAGTTTTCCCTCAAGACCTTTGGGGCTGCCATTTACTTTCTTCGAAGACTCGTCGAACTAATACATGGATCATCATGATACAAATGAATTACACAAAATTACAATAATTTGATTACATTCGTGTAAATTATCATACTCCCATTTTGACGTCACAATAATTGCCTCCTATAATCACGTTGGAACTTTGCGAACGTGACGTAAAGGTAAAGTGTTTCCGTCTCCGAATTAAGCGTCCGTGTTAATCAGCGTTAGACGTTAATAATTCGGATGAAGCATCAGCATGGTTTGATTGGATTTGTGACGTCATTGTTGAACTTCTAATAACGACGACGACACCATTTCACCAAACTCTCGCCCTACCGTCACTTTACACTAATATTGTTTGCCAACAAGGATCAGCCACCTAAGAGAGCTTGTACAATAATGATCGCGTTACGAGAACCGTTTGCCATTACTGTGACTGACATCTGAAACAGTTTCTGATACGAATTTATCGACGGGTGACAACTGTCGGAAAAAGTCGACGGTGAATTGATCACGCCTATGGTGCATAGTGTTTCGGCAAGTGTTTGATAAGTGGTCCAACTAAGCTCATCCTGAGAGTGAAACCAAACTGCAGTGGCTTGATGTAACACTACCCAAAGCTTGTTGGAGAGACTCACATATAACCTTGGTCTGCTTCATGATGCTATCTCATCTGTATTAACGGCAATATTTTCTGGTGAATTTTTCAAACAAATTTGACCGTATAAGTTAATTTTCCATAAAGATTCAGCCGTTTTTAAATCAAGTACGTTTTTTTCTGACATCAGTGATGTCAAGAAGAAAACTTTAGTCAATCATCCCTCTTTCTCGAATTCTTAGTCATGTGTATTTCGCATGTAATCCATTTTGGCCGCCAAATTCCTTTCCTTGTGCTATGGCCATAAAAAATCTCATTTTGTAAGCCCATTAGGATACACGTGAAACGTCCGAGCCAATGCGATAGATCACTCAGCCGTCGTCGTATCGAGCAGTTAGCTGTCTTTGATTTCTCATTCCGCGAACGTTGGCAAGCTCGTTTTCCCACTCAGCAAATAAGCTAAACAATGGTTTAGTGGTTCTGGTTTTCGGCCCTGGGACTGGGAGACTCGCACCACGCCGTCCTAGTTACCGCAGAGCTGTCGAACTGATTCAAACAGGTAGACAGTGTATCTGTAGCTGTATCTGTAGCTGTATCTGTAGACGCTCGACGTACCGAATAGTAGCCCCGAAATGGAATGTGACTTGACCAACACCACAGGTTCGAGAACGTTTAGCTACAACTTTCGGACAAAAAATACGTGTTGCTTTTTTGTGGTTGACATGAATAATGTTGAGTAGAGTCTATATTGATATAGTTTGGCAGTGCGTTATTCGGAGAAAAAGGGCAGTTACTTGATCTCTATATAGGAATTCATGAAATTGAATATTCATGAATTGTTAGTATATTCTAAGAAAAGTACGAAATCCTTTCAAAAATTGAAGTTAGCTCACAAAAAACAAAACGTTGTAAGTAAGAACAATTTGTCTCAGGAGAAGATTTCCACACAGGCAATTAGTAAATTAAATAATCCCGTTCACAAAAGGGCAAGCATTTAAAAAACCAAAATCAATATAATTTACTAAAAGATTAGTTTCAGCGTTGCTAGCCCTGATAGGTGATACTCATGTGTATCAAAATAATCCTTTAATAGCATCACATATATGCCTATCTATTAATCTCCTAATTAACCGCTAGTTATATTATTCTGTTGATCCAGATAGAGTTTATATGATAGGGGGAAGGGAGTTGATGCAGTTAATGAATGCATCCGAAACTGTTGTCGCATGAAACCACTCTGGTTGGCACTTGTAGTGAATCACATTGAAATGCAATACCAATTAATACTCGTGAGGCACATATTTCGCTGATTAGTTCACAGCAGTGGACCGCCGACTACACTGTACCATGTGCCCAGCGGCATGCAGTTTGGTCCAAACACCTCGTGGAAGGCTGTGATTAAGTTGCAGCATGTAATACTATTGCCTATGTGTAGCCATTCGAATAAAGAACAACAGCAATTGATGCACCCTTTTCATAAATTGTGAACAAAACACGTATTACACACAGTGAAGTGTAGTCGTAGCTGTCCACTCGTACAGCGTGTGGGAAATTATAGCCAGCGGTGCCAGTGGACTTCGCGGGTATATGTACGGGATCCCGGCGCCTCCATCATAAACTTAAGTTTTAAAGCGTTAAATGTAGATTTTTTTTTCTTTCTTAGGTGATGCATTTTTTATTTATTATTTTTTAAATTTGTAGCTAGAGAATGGCAGAAATGTAGAACTATTAATTTACATTTTTCCTTAGGCACATGTCTACTTGCTAATTATAGTACTGGTTTTCAAAAAAAAACTGTTTACTAAACTGGGTAAAACTGCTAATCACTCCACCAATAAATTCTCAACGTTTCGCGAACTTCATCAGGGGCAGTTCTGATAGAAGATTGAACCCGAATAAAGAACTGCAACCAAAAACATATTCTAGCAACTATAAAACTATTAATTTGTCTGCTCCCGTGGTACTAACTGTGTGTCAACTCGGCGCCTCCAGCTTAAAGCTTATCACATAAAATGTTCGCATTGAGGAAAGTTTATTAAACTTATGTTTCACTTTTTGAGCATCTATCTTAATACTAGTGGTCTCGTATTATCAATGTGAGACTACACTGAATTAAATCTGAGAACGGCGCTTATATCGTAAACATTGTACAACGAAACTGTCAGGTTATTCAGCCTTGAAATAATTAACACGGGTTTTCAAAAAACTGGAAAAAAATTAAACGAATCGTTTTGAAAAACATCTTTGCACCTGATTAACTGATGCCATGGATGGCTACAGCGGTAGTTAAGGTATAAAATGTATGGAAAATGTATCACAGTTAACGGGCAATAAATTATGAGCCGACCTCTTCCAAAAACGAACACTTTTTAATCCCCTTGATAACAATAATTTTGTTCGTGTTTCATCTTGTTCATTTCTTTATCAGTTTCCGCATCGTTTCAGTTAATTTTGATTTTTGTTCTCCACATCAAACATTTGCCAGCCTGTCCCAACGTAGGGTAATCCTAATGCCCAAACATGGGCTCTTTTTTGGCCGGTTTTTGGTCCAACTGGCAATGTTTATCTCAATTCATAACTGAAATTGATCAGAAATATTTATGTCGAGTTTGGAAACGTATGAATGTCCACGGTTCGGGCCCCGGCGGGGGGAATCCAATATTTTTTAAAAATTTCAGGTTGGCTTGCAATGGTATTTCTTTCTGACTCATACTTCATTGCGGATCACATTCTGATGGTCAAGTTTTGAAAAGGTAATTTTTGAAAAAATACATTTTTTCCAAGAACAAAAAATGTACTTTCACAAAAAATTATGTTTTTCTATTCCAGCACAAACAAGACGAACCCCAAACTACAAATGGGAGTCCAAAATTCCGAAGCCAAAATTGACTCAACTCATCGAGTGTGAAAGAATGGTTTACTCAATAAAAATTAAGGTTTTGCTAATACTGACAGCTAAGACCTAGCCAGAGTTAAGCCCAAATGTCAAGACAACGCCCAAATGTTGAGGCGAAGCCCATCGGGGGAATGTTGAGGAGAATGCCCAAATGTAATCCAACCCATAAATAAGGCAAAGCCCAGCATTTCGTGCGAAGCCGAAATATGTTGCCACCTTTCGGGCGGTCGGACTCATGCCTTTTATCACCACGCCAAAAATGTTGTGGCAAAGCGAAAATTTCGTGGCGAAGCCTAAATGTCCTTCCGTCTATCGGGTGGCTGCTAGGCTAGTATTATATCTAGATGAAGTATGGAATGAAAGTTACCTGTAATTAGTTACTTGTTTCGTAAGCTTCGATGATTTCTGTGACTGAACATAGCAACGCCATCACAAGCTTTAAAGCATAGAGGATATGTAATTTTAATATTCTTAAAATTATTACTAGCCATGTAATTAGCTTTAAAAGTTTATT
>QKMV01000610.1:5699-20833 GCA_003287335.1 Lednia tumana
AAAGTTCCTTCGGAGTAATTTTCGTAAGATTTAGTCAGAAGTAAATCCTACTCCAAAAGTTCCTTCGGAGTAATTTTCGTAAGATTTAGTCAGAAGTAAATCCTACTCCAAAAGTTCCTTCGGAGTAATTTTTCCGCACCTATCGATATATACTGTAAATCTATTTGTAAGAGATGTCAAGTGTTTCAAAATCTCTTAATCAGCCTAAGACGATCTCGGGAGTTATTCCTGGTAATTTTGTGAGAGAGAATATGTGGAATCTGGTGTTTTGTGGATCATCCGAGCTAGAGCTGTTACGCCGATAATAGACAAAAATGAGTCCTGTGAAACAATCAGTATTTGGGTCGTGCCTATGGTGCGTTATTCCTCGCTGTCGCCGTCTACTGGCATCTGGCCATGCTAATTCTTACCTAGCTACCTTGATTTCCGATGGCAGCTTGGAATAAATGTACTATGTAACATTATATCGTTATAATTATAATGGGCGAAAATGGGTACAACATGTTGTATGAATTACAACATGTTTTGGTTAGCCGAATCATGATAATGGCTGTTATGCTAGATAGAGCATTAGAATATTTTGAGCAGCTTAACTTTGATAATATTATATCATATTACACTTTTGTACAACGAAGCGTTGGGTTGTAAGAGGAAAATTTGTTAATTACCAGCAGAGGGTGCTGACACAAGGATGTTTTGTATTGATTAAACGTACGAATCACTCTGCTAATAGGTTTCAATTTTATTTTCATTTTACTAGCCCCTTCCATTCTAGGTTTTCCCATATATATTATCATACATTTTAAAGTTTGGATGAAGTCGACGTTCAAAGGATCATTACAACGTGGTTGGGAAGATATTTTATTCGCTGCTCTCGCTGGGAGCGTTTTGTACGCTGGCGCAAATAGTTACATTTTAATAGATCATGTCTGAAGGTTCTAGCTCAAAGTTCCCACCATTTTATATCAAATATTAATAATATCATCAATTAGCATTCAAAGAGGTGCGTATAAGCAGGAAGCGACGAACTTTCCTTAATGTCACAACAAGTGGTTGATTTGTTTGTCCAAGGTTTGTTCGGTGAAGGGCAAACCATGTCAAATCACAAACATTAATTAACGCTGCAGTCTCCATTACCTCCACTGTGCCCCAGGGAGTTGTTTTGATTAGTGAATGATTACCTAATAAGGTGGTAGTTAGGCCATGTTACGCCTCAGGTTTTAATGGAAATTGCGTGCTTTAGCAACGTTGACACTTTACGGTTGCTTTTGGAGTTGGTGTGTTTTCCGTCAAATTGAAAATCGAAAAGACTCGTGATCAAAAATTGTCAATAGCTCGATTTTTCAGCGAGACCCTCGTTTTACTATGATTGCTGTTTTATTTAATTCTCCGAATTGCTTTCAGCACCTACGGGTTGACAAAGCATTTTGGATTCTCTTTTTGCGTGTTCGTGATATAAATTTTAGTGGGGCTGGGTACCCGTTCCAAAAATTCCAACGAACCCCATGATTTGCTGGTACATTAAGGGAGTTCATATAATCCCGCAGGGCGCCGAATTCAGTGGCGACCTGTCTATGTTAATCCGGCATACACCCTATAAACTTAACGGGATGGAATTTGAAAGCTCGAAACTTAGATGAACTATTACAGCTCCGAAAATCGGGTACCTATACGCTAGGATTTTCAAAGTTATTTACCTTCTGATGCAAACTTTTAAAAGTATAATCTGGGATGGATTGCAACGGTGCTAGTTTATAAAGTTGCACCGCCACTGCATGGATTTATGTCATGCCGCTGGGATTATCCAGAGGGAGAGAACGTTGCCGCAACACGGCAGTGCGAAAATTATGCTGTTATACAAACGCAATATATTTTAACTATGTTAGTTATGGTAGGGCGTGGTATAAGGTACACGATCGCGTTACCGGTCTTTGTCTGTCGCGTGGTATTAGGATGCTTTATACTAATGAAGTAATGAAGGTCGTATTTCCATGCGTCCTCGCTGTTTTCATTTTATTAAAATTCTCATGCCACATTTGCATGCGTCGCAGCGTGCGCATAGGAAACCCTACAAGTAAAGAAAACTTTTCTCCTCCATCGCTTTTTGTGGGAAATGAGCTGAAAGCCAACATGAGGTTTTCTTTTTCGCGCACTGACCCATGAATCATGCACGATTTCGTTCTTTAATCGGAGAGTTGTCATGAACGGTAGTGGAAATAGTTATTTATAGCTTCGACGCTATCACAGAAGTATAAATAATAGCCAATAGATCATATAACTCGTTCATCAATAGTAAATACCAATTATCAGCTTGCTTATTGCTGAAGGTATTTGCGAATTTAGTTCTATTACGATCGCCATAATTTGAAAATATTTAATGCGTATAATGCTGAGTATAACGAGTAAATAGATCAGTCCAAAATGCACGATGTAACGAAATGGCAAAGGGCACTTTGACATACTGCAGCAGCACTGCCGTTGTCACAGACGCTAATCAAGATCCTTGCAAGAAATATCGATTATTTTACTTTGGCACTATAATTACGGATAGTACGATACCATCTGTAAGATTTATAAATGTATTGCGCTTTTCCACCCCGATAGCTTTTCTCACGAACGTTTAAATTTATCAGCTTCCGTTGAAGATTTTTCTTTCTTGCCATTTTCGTAACGTACGATTCCTTCTTTGTAGATAATACCTAAGAATAAAAGTTGTAATACCCATTCCAGTTTTCAAGATCCCCTAACCAGTTAATATTCAACCGACAGGCGAGTGGGGTCGTAGTAGGATATTATTTGCTATGATTCGGAACAAGGGTTTCCTAAATCGTATATCTTTGATGTGGTTTTTGGGTTGCCCATCGACTACTCGTGGAGATGAATAGAAAACACATAATGGACGCTTCCCATATCTTTGACCATCAATTGGCCATGCGCCATCCAGTTCTTTCTTGCCATACCAATGCCATTGTTTAGCCGTGGCGACGTGTTCACTACAGTAATGCCTCTAGATTTATGTTAGTACTGTACTGCTAACCTAACTTCGCCCAAGAGAGTACAACTAAGTGAACAAATCTATACGTTGTAATAGCAAACTCTACTAGCTAAACTCGGGTGGACCTCTAATTATGACTAGGTCCGTAAGACAAAGTTTTACGAAGTTATACTCTCTGCGATGCATTAGCTTTTAAGCAATAAATAATGGGAACAACGGACTCTGCTTGTACTAGTACCACTCAATATAATTAACAGAATAGATCGTCAATTTTCTACGGAAATTCAGATTTTTTTAAAGCTAAGCGAAAAACCAACGCCCGAAACGTGTTTCGTGACTAAAAATACAAGTGAGAAAAGATGTTTTTGAACGTAGTATTTCATAGCATTCTTTTCGCACGCCTTCCTTTTCATATGCCTCTTTCCACAGGATGGTATATTTTTCTTACGTCCGTGCCAGTTTTTACTTTTTTTATCTGCATTGCCGAATTATTTTCGCGAAAAATTTATTATAACCACGTGCTTCGTATGAAACGGCCGCTAGAAAATTGGATTGTATACAGAAATAATAAAGTTGCGGCATTAAATCCACTTGGTGTTCACGCAGTGGCTTGAGGGCACGGAGACAATCTTTTCTTTGGATATAGTAGAGTGCCGAGACAGTCATTATTATTGACGGCGCCTTCTTATATTTTACACGCCGGGAGTTTTTCCCCTGCATGAAAGTTTTATCAGATCGACCTTATGTTTTATGTAAGCCTTTTTGAGTTTTGTCCATGACTTTCGTATTCTTACAATACATATTCAAACCATGGCGCATTCCATCGCGTCGAATGAGTGGGTTTATTCACTACATTTGGGTCCATCCTATTTTCAAATCTCATTGCTACGTTCATTTGCTCGGTCGTCTAGGTCATCATCCCTATGCGTGGGGAACGGGGATTCCTCCCATTTCCGACATCCATAGACACAATTTCTCTTGATAACTGGAATATTTCCAACTTTCATCACATGTCTCTCTCAAATATCAGATATCTAGCGTGTATATATACTATAGGTTTCATGTTTTATATCTTCATCGTCTCATAACTCATCAATCACTCGCAACGACGCCAATCGACGTCATTACAGGGCATCGTTAAAAACACCATTAAAAGAATCAAACTTTCCGAGCCAAGTGCTATACAACCACAACCGCTTTTACTTATACACTCTTGATTTTACTTACCTCGGCTCCAGCTGGCTGAGCGGGTGTTTGGTTATACCTATACTATTTAGCTACGAGTAGTGTTACATTAGACCTGGCTCATCCACTAAATTACTCGGTGGAAAAACTCGAAATGTAAATTGAATTGAATCCTATTATCCCCCAATGACCTAGTCTCGTAAGAAAAGCTTCATATACTTTTTCAGTTAAGTGCATTTGCGAATATTTTAGTATAGCGCTTTCTTATAACGAAAATAAATACCACATGCCAAAAGTTTCTTCGCAGCGCGGACATCGATCACAGATGCCAAAAACATGTATTTCGGTTAAAAACCGCAAATCTACATTAGTTGTCGAAATAACTCAGAGTGTCAGCTCACCTTCCTCTTTCTGGAACTGTTGCTTGATGTAGTTGAAAAGTCGGGCAGTGATTGATAATCGGTGTTTACTCCTTCGCTTGTGCTTCGTGGCTTGCTCGGCATTGCCCTGATGAGAGTCGCCGACTTGATTCAGCTGCTGTTGCTGTTGCTGTTGCTGTTGGACCTGCGGCCGTGGCAGTGCCCGTCTTTCACTGCGATCGTAGCTCTGATGAGCTGCTACGCTGTACATTGTCTACTGCCATCGAATTCTGCACCAGAGAAATCAAAGAAAATGCGTTACCTAAATAAATTCCCTTCCGTCCCAGTTTACTTTTAGTAACAAGAGAAAAGTTCTGAACAAATGGTTTTTCTACATTTTCTATGGATACTATTGTTCAAAAGAAACAACCCACAGTTTGTACCAAGAAAACCGAAAAGTTTTAATTTTTGATGAATTCATCTCGGCATCAGCTAGAATTGGTGCAGCCACTCTTCATCCAAAAGAGAGCGAGCGTTTTGCCGGGAGTTGGTACACAACTCTGTTCGCAAACTTTTGCTGAATGATGAACAATATCACCATTAATCAACCACAATGGTTGACTACGAAGTTACTAACAATGTGATCAAGTTAATCATTTTGTTTTCAATTTTATCATAAAACTAAAACTTTTTGCTGATTGTGTTGATTCGGAATCCGAGACAACCTGCCTACGAATCGCCTGCCTACTAATCACGTGTCACAATTTTGACAACTACAAAGACCAATGCTGAAAAGATTTACCGGAATGGAGGTAGTCTTGTAATTTTAACGTACCTCAGTGAATTTACACTGGCTGTTTACCGTGCCAGGAGGAGTGGTAGTGGTAAGCCACAAGAAAGCCACATAGGTATATAGAACAGCGAGCGTGGCCATGAGGGCTGATAACGAGAAAACACCTTCCCAAGTTAGCAATTCCTCGCGAGGGTAGGAAAGATAATTACAGACCAAGTGCTCCACGGCTACCGAAGTGTTTTGCAGTGGTAGGACTCTTATGCATGCGGGATAATTTGTATTCCGTTCTGAACGTGAGCGCGTGCAAAATGTATTCATTAGTCCCGGTATCCTCCACGACGACTTTGTGCGAGCTTAAAGCCGTATTATACACGAAATCGGTTTGGCTCTTCATTACATGCTCTGCCTATAGATTTCTAAAGCCACCGCAATATCGCATTATATAAGTGCACCTCTGAAAACGACAGCATAAAAAGCCACCATCAAATGTAATCAAAACATGATAAAACCCCCTGCGTTACTTTCTCCGAAATTCCGCGTGAGTAGACAAGCGAGTCATGAGTCATGGCATCATTTTATATATTTTTTCTCTCCAGAAGCTCTTAACCGACCATTAAACATGACTATAAAGAGCTACATGCCCGGGGGATGGACGGAAAGAAGGTGGCAAGGAAAGGGGGGGGGGGGGCTGGGACGCGCATCCACATGGAACAGCGAAAACGTGGGGCCTAAAAGTCGATGGCAGATTGGTAGGAATTGTGTACAGTAGCATAGCTCTCTGTATTATACCGACGGAGCTCGGTATAGAGAGAGCTGTAGGACCGCATAGCTTACTAACTTAATACGCTCATCTAGGCTTATTTTCGTGGATTGAGCGCGGGATTTTGGTGCAGTGTGCGCCCTGGTCTGGGGGTTGAAGGGCTTCATTAGCAGTAGCAGCACAGAGCGTGGGTCTAGATAGCTAGCTAGTTCATCTCATTGGATACAGTCGCGTCGCGTCGCACACAATGCAAGGCGAACGCCAAGGGCCATTGTGCCGCGAAGACAGGATGTGTAAGAATAACAAATTAAAATAGAGACAATGCTGGGCGTCGCGACGCAGCCAGCTCTACTTGAACCCCGTGCCGATATGCGTCGGAACTCAGTGGCGTCACAATTGTGAGGAGGATCGTAGCTTTGGGGGACCCGAAAATATTGTGCTCGACGTTAATATCCTCGACCTCTACCCGATATTATTCCCCGAATATTTTCAGTTTGTGATCAAGCGACAGTAAAAAAGCATGTATTTGTGTTTTCATTGTAGATGTAAGATTTCGTAGTACGAATAGAAATATACCAGAAAAATAATAAATAATAATTTGATGATCTTTGACCATGAGCGTAGATCGCCGATCGCTGAAAGTGTTACTGGCAAAATAATGCTAGGGTTTCGAAAAACTGTTTACAAGCTAGGTTTAAATGATAATAAATCAACTTACTGTCGTGACGTTTCGTGAAGTCGGGAAAAAATCGCTAAGTAAAGTATTCCACGAAACGTTGGGAGTTTAAGTTGATTTCTTAGCATTCAAAACCCGACTCATCAGTTTTTTTTAAACTACCTAGTGCTAAGCTTAGGAGATAGACATGAGTCTAAAGAATTTTATAACTTGTAGGATTCACGAGTACCTACATAGAAACGTAAGCATGAAGCGTCACGGACAAAGAAAATTAACATATCAGACTATGTAATTGTTCAGTTTTCCGACATGGTAACTCACTAACAGAATCTGCATTCAGGTAAAAAGGTGAGCTAACCCGAAGACAAAGATATTTTTTCTGGGTCTGTTCAAAACTCTTGCGGAGGGTACTGGCGCCGTATTAACGCCACTGTGTCGGAGAGCACCGTATTAACGCCACTGTGTCGGAGAGCGCGTGGGTGAGCATGGAGCCGGGCAGGTTTTTTGACGGGCTCGTCAGGTTGCGCTTTGCAAGTCGGGTTCTAATTTCCCAACATGAGTTTCATTTCATGCCAGGTGAGCTGGAAATTTTTGGGAAAACATTGATTTAAAAAAAATTCGTTTAAATATCACGCAGTGGGAATGCCGAAGTACAGTGAACGTTCAGTTCGTTTATAATTATTTGTCTCTGGAAATTTTAAATGTACACAGAGAAATGTGAGATGAAAGAGAAAAATTTACCTTTGGTCCGAATTTTTCAGTGAGCGAGTTTTATTTCAATGTTCATGCGATCAAATATATTTTTTGATCGTTTTGCGAACCTAAAATTTTAAAATGTAATCCAGAAACACGTTGGTAATTATCGCACCATAAATAAATAAAAATATTAGACGCTTGCTTTGCGAAAATGTAACGTTCTAGCTACACGTCTGTACGCAAATTACTTTTCATCACGCGTGATCAAAGCGATGTCAGGGTCAATATTTAATTTTTCAACAAGCGTCGAACAGGTTTCCCTCGTGATTGGAATATAAAATAACGTCGCACCGTTAATTTTCGTTCTCTCAATCAACATTATTCTCTGCTCAACCCTAAGACTTCAAATTTTCAGCAAATGCGTACTTTTTATACATTTTATTATCTTGGCCAGCCGAATGGCATATTTTTCCTTCCTTGATTAGAAAGAGTTCCTTTATTCAGTTCACGAAAATTAATTGGGACAGAAATGAGTTGTGTTTTTAACCGAATTCTCGTTCGGTCGACGCTGAAAAGACCCCACTCGCCGCATTGGCAACTAAAAATAATACAAAAATCTGTGTGTTTGCCATTAGACACAAGCCACAGTTTCTTTGAAAATTCTTTTTTATTTTGGAAACTACGTGGCAGTCTGTGCGGAAAACTGATTAAACAGTTTTAACGAGATTCGCGTGAATAAAATTTCCCAGCAGGCTAGAAGTATGCTTGAAGTCAACTCTAAATTCCCGACATTTCACATTTTTATTCCGCATTCCACCTCAATACCTTTTACAATTTATGTGTGTCTTTAATTCCTCTCTCATCAGACTTCTAAAACAAAACATACCCGTATTTTTTTTAAAAAACTGTTAATAACTGGGTTAAAATGCTGAAATCTTAACTGAAACTAAACTGCCAACGTTTCGCTAACTATTCTGAAAGCTTCATCGGGGCTAGTCTGGCTAGTTTTCAGCATTTTAACCCAGTTATTAACAGTTTTTTTAAAAACTATAGTGCTGAAATTAGTCAGGAGATATGAGTCTCAAAAAGTAATACCCGTATTTCTTTCCGACACGTGGCGAAACACACTCAACGTACGTAAATTTGTAATACAATTCGCGAATACATTATTGGTGTTCAAGGGCATGTCCACCCCAGTCTTGTGTACTTGGTCATTTTACGCTTTATTCGCGAATAAAATGCACTTCAAACACAATCTCGTCTTAGTTCTTACCATGTATCGTGAATATTTTCTCTCTCGCGTCTCTTTCCTTGTCAGCCGTGAAACTTTTCTCCTGTTTTCTCCTTCCCCCTCACGTAGCACTCGAGTGTAAGTGGTCGAAAGCAAGGCAAGCAAGGCAAGTAGACGCTCTTGATTCTAGTCCTGTAGGTCGGCAGCCCGCACGACGACACGCACCGTACTGCAGTAGAGCAGGGCGGCAGCGGCGAGTCACAGCATTGCTCGCACCCGAGCCCCTGCCAACGGCGCAACGCGACCACGTGGTCGGCCACACTGATCGCAGATCAGTCACATAAACACAAGCATACTGCCACTCGCCTTGCATGGCTCATCTTTCCAGCTTTCCAGCTTTCCTACTTCCTAGGCAGAATCATGCATTAAACATTCCGGAACATTGGGAAATAAATTAAAAGGCTGGGCTTTAGTTTTAAATTTGGTTTAATGTTTTTCGTTAGTAGTTGCCATCTTCCCAATGCTGTTCAGGAAAAGAAGCTGTTTAAAATTGAATTAAAAGTTGGCGAAATGCGACTTGGCTTGTGTGAAGCAAACACAGCTTGTTTTTAGCTGAATAAAGCACTCAAACTGGTCAAACAAAGTGAAGCAAGTACATTTCCTTTCCGTGGAAAAATGTTCAGCAACAACTAATAAGCTGATAGTTCTAAATACAAAATTCTAAGTCAAAAATGTGCGCATTTCCAATGCTTTTATTTTCGGTTTAGCTCGCAGGTTATATATGTGCTGTTTTGCTCATTCTTTCCTGGGCTGATCAGTGATCTGTAGCTGATAGCCAAGCTTTAACGTTAGTATTGATAACTAAGCCAAACACATTCCGGAAACACATTCCGGGACACAAAGCTGTTGTCAAATCCCTTCAATTCGAATGTTCTCGGAAAAAGCTACGAGAATTCTGCTGAGGAATGGAACGGAGGGTGATATTTGCTGACGTGTTTTCTCGTGCATTACAGGGCCGTGCAATCAGAGTCGAACTGGCTCTAATAGGCCCTAGTGGCGACGAAGCTGCGAGATAATGAAAGAAAAACACAGTAAAAGAGGAAAGGGGCACAGCTCCCATTTATTTCCAAGGTTTTTGTCGGAGCAAACCTACGCGTTTGAGTAAAAAACAAAGTAGAGGAAAGCTTCTTCAGATTTACATTTTTAATTCTTCCTTACCAGTTTTTATCGCCGAAAACCTTACACCAAAGCCACTAGGTCTCAACAATAACAGCTATTCTGACAACTAGCTGTACTGATAGACAGGCGTGAAATGCGTCTAGCAGCTATTTTTAAAGAACCAGCAAGGAATTTTCGAAACAGAAGTCTTTGTTTAGTGTTCATAATTTAGACCTTTATGCAAATAAGTTACATTTTTTCTTTAGCATCCGCTATCTACCGTCAATTCCGCCAAATTGAATTTCCAGAAGATTGTATATGCATAGACTTTCAAGACAACTTGCATGGACTTCAATGTTTCAACGTCAATTACCTACCATCGAAATAACTAGAAGAGAAGCGAATAAAATTCCCTGGCGATGAAAAATTCCCACTACTGCTTATAATGTTTGGCATTATTTCCCGCAAAAGAAAGGAGAAATTTCTCAATCGGCGGCATTTTCCGCCTCATCGCCGTCACTGAAATTCTCAATACTCAAGAAATTGAATTATTCTAGTTTTAGACCGCACGGGAAAGCTTCCGTTGACCAAGTTTTGTCGACAAATTCTGACTCGACAGTTAAAGAAAACCTACGATAGTAAGCGAGAGAGTTGGTAGTAATTTAGGTCTCTCGCCAAGTCCTTAATTCATATTTGTTTTCCTTTGTCAGTTATATTTTTCAAAAAATAGGAAAAATCTCCATAAACCATCATGATTTGGAGCATATTTTGGCTTTATCGCCCAAAATATTGATAAAAAGCTGGCAAGAGCCCTTAGTTACACTTTTATCTACAACTTTCTCGCTTACTAAATTAGATTACTTATATCTTGAAGAGTTTAGTCAGTATTTGTCGGCAAAACTTGGTCTGAATGAATAAAAAGATACGACGGGCTCTATTAGCCTCCTGAAGCCCCAGAATCAGAGCCTCCTCCTATTCCTCACTCACATCGCTGAAATCAAATAAGTATTCATTCACACAAGATACAACAGCATAATATTATGTCGGTATTGCTATGTAGAATTTCTCCCATATGTGTAAAGATGTATCTATAGACATATTCCAGCACAGAAAAAAATTCTAGATATACCTACAAAGGAAAGCCACTTGGGTTGTGATTGCTCTATCTTGCCTGGGTTAAAAGCCAAAGCAAATTTGATACAAATTTGGGTATTTGATGCAAGTTGGCTTTGGCATTTAACCCAGACAGGATAGGGCAATCACAACCCAAGTGGCTTTACTTAGTAGGTATATCTAGTATTATTTTAGTAGCTGGAATAGGTCTATTGCCCATATTTTTTGAGATCAGCCGATCGCTACTGGGAACACACTTTTTTTTTTATTATTTCGCGTTCACGTCTCTAAAAAATTGCGAGTAGTGAGAGAACACTAAATTATTCAAAATTTTACATATCACTGTGGGAATACAATTTAAATGTAATTTTCTTTATTAGAAAGGCACTCCGGTGTACGATGGCTCCAAACTCAGCTCCAGTATTGCACAGCTTAGGAAGGCAGCTGGGGCGCGCGAGGAAACTTAAAACCAACCCCAATCTTACAGATAGTACCGTCGAATTCATCTGGCTGGCTGACCGAATGGCAGTTTAGTCGAAGACGGCTGGAAAGATACTTCATGGTTTCTCGTGAAGCTCTTTATACAAATTCGCCGAGCTTTGTCTTTATGTCGATCGGATATTCTTTAATTGGGCGTATGGAAGGAAGGTTTTGGGCAGTTTTGGGTCGCAAAGAAACTTTCTCACTTCCATGGTGGGTTACTTGTACTTCTATTGAAACTTTAATTGGTTTCTGGACAATTGCCATGCATGAGCAAATCGTAGACCACAGCCTTCTAGATAAACGTTCGCTCGGGCCCACTTCCCGAAGTGAGCCCAAGCGAACGCGTATCTAGGAGACTGTGTCGTAGAAATGGGCCTATCCACATTATCCTATCCTATTATTTGTATTGCTATCCAAATAAATGGATAGGAAATGGAAGTTAGGGGTAGAACGAGTCTTTGGTTAGCACTGTACTGCGGTGTTTTGCAGTCTTATTAGCAGCCTAATCCGGATTCTCAAGAATATTTTTCACGCCTTGTAGCAAACTCGCATTTGACAGGAGACATAAACGTCACTCGCAAACGGCGCGCTCATATAAGCCATATTAATTAGCTACAAGTTAAACTAATTACAATTTACAAAGATTTATACCTCTGTGCAAATTACACCGACTTGCCTGAGATGCTTAGATTTAATGCGCTTCTAAATTAAAATAATGTGTCGTAAATAGTAGTAAGACTAGCTGTCAACCAAATTTGGAAACTTCTCATACAACTTTATTTGTCTAGACAATCGAGAAAAATACGGATTCGAAATTTTGGCTACAGCATTGCAGATTCAAGAAGATGTATTTCAAAAGCACGACAATGTTGACTCGCATTAGCACAGTGTTTTTCTGCCAGAAATCCGGGGAAAACGTAAATAAGCTTACTGCAGAATGTGGATCCTCCCGATCGACGCCGGTGTCGGAATGGACGACGCCGTCGCCGTCGCCCCCGTGGTCGTAGCCCAAGACCCGTCAGTGATTTACCGTGATCGCTGGATCGGACTTCCTGGAGGACGACATCTTAGTTACCTTACGACCGTTTGATTTGTCAAAGCCTCGACTTACGAGATTTTAATTAGTCAGCTCATTAGTCATCTAAAAGAATAATAATATGCCATACAGTATTTATTTGTACTCAGAATGTAATTTAAAAAATGATAAATCTATATTATTTTTAATAGGCCTGGTATCATACATTGGAAAATAGTAAGACCTGGTGTCATCAATATGATATAGTAAAGCACAATAGGGGTTCTGGCATCAAACGCTAATTGCGTTTTATCTACTTTTATTGGAAAGGATTTTGTGCCTGGATCATGGAGATATCTTTATTTTCCTTGGTTGCCCTGTTTTCGAGCAGTTATGAAGTGATAATATTTTAACATTTTAATCCGCTCTGAAAACGTCCTGTGACGTAACGAGCCAGTGCTATACGCCTTTCTGACACATTTCCGTCTAATATGAAGACTGCAGTCAGCAGTGGAAGCAGCGTAGCAATCATGCATGAAGTCATTAGCCCGTAAACATTGTCGCCGGCCGTTTTTTATGCCCAAAAAGTCCCACTTTTAAATTCGTGGTAGTTCAGTTGAAATTTATCTTATGAAGGAACTGCATGAGTTTATACAGCCTATTAGAACACAAAATCGATTGAAAAAATCAGATGCAAAAACCGTGCCGAAGAAAAGCATGATTCATGATAATCTAAAAGCCGACCAAGAGGACCAAATAAATTGTTAAGTAAAGTATTGGTCAGCAAATTGTGTTTCATAAGTGTGCCACGCTTTTCGTCGCCGATCGAAAGAACGTCAAAAATGTTTCATTCGTTCTTCATTTGACGACCAAGAGCCTGCGAGGAACGCGGATTGTCAGGGTGAGGGATACAGACGAAAACGCGAGCATTGTGTAAAACGAAAGTATTTAATCCATACATATGCATACAAATCTAAGCCTAGAAGAGGATGTGTATCATGTACCTGACCTTCAGGATTCATCGTCGCTGACCACCCAGTCTTGGACTCACATCGCAATATGAACGGCGTCTCCCTCCACGCTATTTAGTTGTATGTACCTCTGCAGCTAGCGATTTTACCAGGCATCAATCAGAATCACACAAACTCGTTTGGTAGCCATGTTTATCAAGGCACCTGGGTCCAGCTTCTGTGGGATGGATGCTGGTGAATAAGACCACCAACCGATTATTTTCTGGTTCAGATTCGTGGTTCAGCTCACATCGCATGTCTGCAGTTTCACCGCCTGGTGCAGTATTGGCACCATCAACTACCCAGCGGACCGACTACCATTAATTTCACACAGAGAAACGCGTTTTGCGGCCATCTTACCCGTCCCGATGACAGGTTGTGACAGATGTATGCCAGCTAAAATGACCGCCAAACGCTATTAAATTCTCTGGGTCATATGTATGAGTCGCTATACCTGCAGTTGCCGCTCCATAGCACAAACCTCTATGGCCATTACCTTTGATTATATAGGGGATATAATCAAAGGTAATAGCACTCAGTAATACCAAGCTGATGCCAATACAGATGGCAATCTTTGTTTAATACAAAACGCTTGAAGTCAGCATCTTTGCCTTTAGCGTCTTGGAGACGTCGTCGAGCTCGCCAACATCTTCGGGATACAAAGTCGAAGAGTGGCAGCCGTCAAGATAGTGCGCGGAGGACATCGAGATACAAATAAAGCTAACAAAACGAAATGCTTATCTTCTAGAGACGGAAAGGAAGCAAGCACTCACTACCTTGCCTGTTCGTTTGCAACTGTAACAGTTTTCAATTATGCACGAAAAATTAAACGAAACTGAACAGAAGTTCCTCCAATTTGCAACGGTGTCCAATTGAATAATTGCGCATTTCTTTTCTACTCTGACTCAAGGCTTCAGATCCATGATAGGCGGGGTAAAAAAAAATACAAAAGAAAACCATTGGTGCGATGGTCCCACAGAAATCCTTCACAGAGATTAAAAAGTATGCATAGAGCATTTTCCCCCGCTATTCGCTAACGAATAAAATGTTGTCAGGTCGGATTTGTGTGGGGACAATGTGACTAAATGGGGGGAGGCAGTGGGCTCGTCAAATACTGGGAAACGAATCGTCGTTTTATAGAGGTTACGACCTGGCGTGCGATGACAAAACGATGTTCATGACCACTTCGGCCGCGGTTTTCGGGCTGCAGCTGTAACAAAAAGAATCTCATATTGCGTGTCTGTTGTTTCTAGAATGTTGAGTATAACAATTTAGCCGTTACATTTCTTTCTGGCAAAATAAAACATCGTGTATAAAACGTTCGACCATTGTTTTTACGCGAACGTCTATTTTTTATTGCTCACATCTTCAGCATCCCTGGACGCAAAAAAAAAGTTGTTCACATTCCTAAACGTAATTCCACCTCAACTTAAGATCGAAATCGTGGCTCAAAATCTGAAGTAAGTGCCCAATAAACGACGCGATGAAAAAACAATCTTCTACGGCAAATATTCAAGTCAGCGGCATGCTACTCTGGAGGCTCGGGCGTACTAACATCCCCCCCCCCCCCCCCCCCCCCCCCTCCACCCACACACGCACGAACGAACGAACGAACGAACGAACGAACGAACGAACGAACGAACGAACGAACGAACGAACG
>QKMV01000611.1:6817-20833 GCA_003287335.1 Lednia tumana
TTTATTTTAAATGCTTGGTCAATCAAAATAAAAAATGTACAGTGCCCCTCAGGAGCAAATGCAATGAACGAGTTACCACGTCTAAGCAAGCAATTAAATTGACAAACAATGAACAAGAATGACAAATCAACAATTCAATCTACAATGAACAATGAACATTTTTCGCTGATAGCTTTTCAGAGATGATTAAAATTTATATGGGAATTTATTTCTTGCAGGAACATTTTTTTATTTAGTCCTTATAGACTCTGGATGCCGTTTTGTGCCAGATGCATTATTTGTCCCTAATAAATGATGGCAAATATTAAAGACAGTATTTTTTAAATTCCACTCAATTCTAAGGTTTCTGTGGAATTACCATTTCTGTGATATGATGCATGACACGAAATAAAATATTTAATTATGAATCAGTGGCAAAAAAGATAAAATAGGTAATGAGCCTAGAGACATTGGGTTCTACGAGGAACCTTCATTTATTTTAAATGCTTGGTCAATCAAAATAAAAAATGTACAGTGCCCCTCAGGAGCAAATGCAATGAACGAGTTACCGTACCAGTGGATATTTTTAGAGTACCTGATATGCATGCCTTATGCATAAAAGCATAGCAACCTTTAATCTATGCTAATAGGATAATTTACTAAATATTAAATGCAATCCATATTTTAAGGTATAGAGGTCTTAACTCCCTTCACTGTTACAGCCACTTCTGGCAGCTAATTGTAGTCGAAAAATTTGGCTGGCGAATGTGAACAGACAATATTCAAAAAGGCTTAATCCAGAGTTTATAAGGACTTTTTAAAAAGAAGCATTACGCACACGATTTTAATCGTCTCTGGAATGACTTTTTAATAGTGGTCTATTCATTGCACTAGGTCTGGAAGGATTGTGACTTGACTTCATAGTTCCCTTTCAGAATCGGAAGAATTGTGTTAGGTGGACATGGTAAAACCATAGGTTGTGACCAATATTGGTAATTTTACTTTTATATACCTGCTCCAAGTCCACAGCAGATAATTAACAGTTGCTGTTCATATTTTTTCTGTTTGTTTATGTGTGGGGGAGATGGTATTTGCCTCATATTTTCTTGCCCACTGGAAAATCTTATCTGATACCCCTGGAAAAGTTTTGGAGTGTTGACAATTCCATCTTCAAGCAGTCATAAGTTGGTTACTGTAATTTAAGATTAGACTCTAGAGGATCCAAAAGGCCCCCCCCCCCCCCCTTATACAGCATCACGCCTGTTCCTGACTGATATATCAATTTGCCAGTTAACTTACAGACAATATCAGCACTGAGGGAGCAAGGATTAATTAAAGAAGAAAAAGAAAAAACATACTAGACAGGTTACCTTACAAATTCAGCTTCCACTTTATTCAATTTAGCAAAAACACAACAGATTTTTAAACAAAACTTGCTTTCACAGTAGCTTAAAGCACTTGAAGCTGCCACCATAAAAAGCACACAATTTCAAATCACTTTGGCTTAATAGCTTTCTCTAGTCCTCGGATGTACCGCTTTGGGATCTCATATTTTTCTGTAAATAATTCAAACATTCCTATCATACGTTTGAAAATCGGCTGCACATCACGCCAAGAATTCCGAATTTCCAATACAAGTGGTAAGTGCTGCGCTTCAGTAAGTGTAAGCATATCGTTGGCTTACAGCAAATGGGAACTCAATTTTCATTATTCGGAGATAATCAATGTTTACCAAAATTGCTCGGTGAAGTTACGCAGTTCTTCCTGGCATACTTCCTTGCACCAAATGCGAATCTATCGTCTTGACTCTAGCTTAAACCATGCCAAAACTGACCTAACTCCCATTTATGCATTTTGAGCTACCCATTATGATGGTCCATTTGGAGTTATTCAGAACTTTGAATTGTTTATTACAGAGAGGGTTGATTTTGTAGATTTTTGCAACTTTGTGTGGACTTTCTTTTGGATGGACTTCCTGACATAAAAATGGAGTTACCTGGTTTTTGCTGTACGCAAACGATACGTGGTGTATCATCGTCATCATTATTCTGCCTGTCTCACCTTGAAGTAGTTTGCCGACAAAGTGCACCTGGTTTCCCTGGATTAGCAGTTGTTGCCCCTTCCTGTTGGGAGCGGGAGAGATGCTGGTACTTGCAGCCACTCCATGTTGGCACGTGTGAGCGAACTCTGACAGGTTGATTCCGAACAGTTCCAGGTTGTAGATCAATGTCACCTGGCATCAGAACACGGGCTCAAGCTACGTCACTCATCTATTCATTCCACCCGGTGCCACACAACAACGGTTCTGTAACTTTCCGTGCAAGGCAAATTATTGAAATTGTTACGGCATCTCGTCCCAGCAGTGTTTTTACAATGAAAACCTTATGATTATAAGTAGGGGTGTCAATTGATTTGCTTAATCGATTCGATTAATCGTTATGACCACGAAACGATAAATCGATGTCACTTACAAAAATCAAAATATTAGATAAAGTTTTCAAAACAATCTCAGAGCAGATTTTTTCTACGCATTTTTTAATTTGTTAAAACTACTTGCAAGGTATACTTCATGGCCGAGATGCCATTTTTGAAAATGCCGCATTTCAGTTGCATAGCAAAGCAGGTCTGCCAGTTTTTTTTTCTACCAACTTCTGAAAAATATCGAAATAATCGAAATAATCGATTATTAATCATTAATGTTAAAATTTGGTTTAATTCCGATAAACGATGTCAATAAAAAATATCGATTGACATCCCTAATTATAAGAGCTGGTAAGTCCGTGAGACCATTTCACCAAAAAGATCAGAACGACTTCTTCCGAAAAACTCATGTGGGAAACGAATAGGAAGTTTCAGGTCATATCACTAGTACTGGAAGATACAGAATACGGGTCCTCCACATGACACCTTATAAGGTTTATGTTGGGAAAAATTTCAAATGTTCCTGTGTACCTTTTGCTCCTTTGAATCATTTACCCTCTTACCCCAAACTTTAACTGCTACAAGCACAGTCACTGATTTTTTTAGCTTTACCTAGCTGTTAGCTACAAACATGCGTTCTGTGTTTCGAATGCCGCAGCTTCTTCAAGTTTGATTGCGCTATGAAATTTTAATGGAGCGCTTTTAAGGAGTAAAAAACCGAAGTTTCAAACGGAACCTTCAAAATGATTTCAGATGAGCAATCGTTTTTTAAAACCTTGTGAATGGGATGATAATATAAGGCTATTTGAGCACTAGGAAACTCGGGTGTTACAAGGTTAAAAAAACCCAAATAACAACAAATAACCATTGGTTATCTATCACAGTTGGCTCTCACAGGTAAGCACAGACGAACGAGGATGCATGCACGGCGGATGCATCGTAGAGCATGATCCGCCTCCTGGATCCCTATTGGTTCAAAATAAATAATCAATTTTCAGAAGCCCTATTCTTTGGAACAAGTAACATCGCTGAAAACTCTTTCGCAAAATATACTAACAATGAGTCAAAAAAGCCCATGCATGCGTGGGACAAGACCGAAAAGCTGGTAAAAATTAGATACCCAAGCAAAAGAATGAATAGGAAAAAAAATTAGGCCCTGCCATGGAGTAAATGAATCTCATTTGCAAATACCCAGATATTTATTTTTCTCCATTCATTCATTTACTTGGGTATCTAATGTTTGCCTCTTTTCGGTCTTATCCTGTGCTTGCACGCTTTTTTTTTGGCTATAAGCATTTGTATACGAAGCTTTACAGAAATTTTCAAATGAGTTTCCTAATTTAAGTGCAGTCATTCTATTTTTATCATTTTCACTGTCTCACTTAGTTGATCAGTATGCCAAAAAGTTTGACCAAACCGAAATTTGAAATTTTAATTTTCAACGATGAAAGCGTATCAACTTGTCTGTCTGTAAGCCACTGACGAAAACGGTACCGAAATGCATACCTAAAATGCTGCGACGACGGAAGCCATTAATGAGTCAATGAATAAAGCAGCTACTGAAGCAACGATCGAGTAAATGAGCGAAGTAATGAATGAAGCAAAGAATGAACCAATCAAACAGCAAACCTTCTTGTTTCCAGAGCGGGAGCCGACAAGAATGTCGATGGGTTCGACCTTCCCCTTTTGTTGGCCGGGAAAGCTTGCGGCCCCCTGGACCCCGGGAGCGATCCGCGTGACTTGCAGCGACTGCGTCATCGAGCCCAGCACGGCAGACCCCAAGTCCACCCAGGGCGCCTGCACCGTTTCAGTTCCTGACCTGCTAGCGCTCCGAAGCACCGTGTCAAGGATCACTTGGCTGCAATGGAAACGAATGAAACTACAATTAGCTTACCATTTTTCATCTGGCTTGACACTAGCGTTTTTATATTACTTTTTTTCGTGCGAGACTCGACGAGATGTCCTTTCGGTATACATACAGGCCCGCATTTTTCGCACTTAATAATCGTAAATTTCGCATCGAGTGATTAAAATTTTGAATTTTTGTCGCGTTTTCTTTTCTGATTTTTGCATTCACATCGCTTGAAAGAGACTGTAAGCCCACAATCAAAAAATTCACGTCCGAATTTTTGTTAGGTAGGAAAGGTACCAAAAAAATTTGCTCCCACACAAGCCAAAGGAAAAATGTACAATGTGTATTTTTCAGCTGGGGTGCTCAAGCCAAAATCTCGCTTAAGATCTCACAAGTAATTTTTCAGCCCTGAGCACCTAGGAGAAATTTCAGTAAAAAAATATTGTGGACTGGTGAGATGTTTGTTCATCTTTCCTACTTTCCATAAAAAAATGGCTCTATAACCTTCAGGTAGTTTATTTTAGCCAGCCAGGTGATTACCGAAGGAATGTGTCGTATTTTAAGCACATTTCTGCGCAATTCACATGTCGACTGGAAGTCGCCGCGGTCGCTGACCGAAATCTAAATAATTGTTATGAACTCATGGAATTCCTACAATGAGTTGCTTGGCAGCAGCCATCAAGGAAGCCGGTTGCCATGCAACTTGAGGAGCACTCACACTAAAGCCGTGTCTAGACTATGACGATTTTATCCAGGGCCAAACGGCAGGCTTTAACCCGTGGTTTGGCCCGCGATCTAATCCTTGGTATTTCAGGTCATGCTACCCCCTATGTTTAGTCACCATTTAAAAATCACCACCCATTGTTAGGCTTCAAGCCTGCTGAGCTAAAAATACCATTTTGTTGTAATTGTTTACGAGGTCTTGAAAGTCCTTCGTTAGGGTTTTCAGCCACTCATTTTTTCACTTTTCTGTTGCTCAATATTCCATTCAGCATCACTCGTGTTTGCTCCTCAGGCCACTATTCAGTCAGACGTCAATGACAGTGCTATTGGTGGGTATTTTTCGCAGTTCAGATCGTGGGAACGTTTTCCCGTGGGCTGGCCCTTAGTCGTAGGGGCAAACTGCCCGCGGTCTGAACCGCGGGGAGAACAATATAAACAGATTGTTATTTTTGACCGTGGTCATCTCGAGGTTTCAATCGCAGGGAAACGTATAGTGTAAACACGGCTTTAGTGACGACTATGAATAAGGCCCTAGGTATTTAATATTTAGCCTACTTGACTAAAGTATAATTTTACATTACAGTACCATCTAGTTGTTCTAAAAAAAAAAAGCATTTTTTGTGAGCTTAGAGCCGGTTTTTCAGTGACCCGTTAACAACTTATCAATCCGTTAACTTATTATTACCATGCCAATAAGACTCCTTCATTTTTTGTTAACGGGTAGTTAATTTCTTAGTCCCACTGAAAAACCAGCCCCATGTCCTATTTTTTCAGAATCAATCATTTATTCCCCCGAGTTTTGGCTAGATACCGTTTTACCACTTGCTATTGGTTACCTGGGATCCTGAGCATTCTGCAGCCGATGGTCTTTTACGTAAACAGTCAGGAACTTTCGAACATCCGGCCCACTCAGCAGCGTTCCTTTCCTGCAGGTCAAGGGGGAAATTTAACTTAGAAGGTTGTCCAAGACAATGTCAACTTATTACTTAGGGCCGGTTTTTTAGGGGCACGTTAAAAACCTGACGGTCTCTTAACATGTTATCATTGTTACCATGGCAACAGCCAATCAGATTTCTCGATTCGTTTTTTAACAGACCATTTAGATTGAATGGCACGCTAAAAAACTGGCCCTTACTTGTCATTAGGTGGGTTCTCTGTTTTTATTATTCAGAATCTCACCAACAATTTACTTGACTCGGGTTTTTGTTTTAATGAAAAAATTCTTGGAAAGGCTTTATTTGCAATATATTCTGTAAATGGTACCAGTTTGCATTCAGTTGTCATGTGAGATACCAAACTCGAGGTTAACACCACATGATAAGGATTTCTGAATGTCCCTTCTAAATTGTCAAAAGTGAACTTTTTATATGAGAATTGTTGTAAGTCCCCTGTCAGACTGCGGAAAAAAAATCCACATCCACCCTAACAGGTTTAATTTAGGAAATTCAACTTTCTTCTTTTTGTAATGTTTAAGGGTGAAGTATAACAATGATGAACAGCAACAAGTACTGCAATTTACACATAGAATTATCCACACATGGCTTCCTGAGAAGCTTCCCGAGAACTTCCCGAGAAGACCGGATCATTTTACATGGTAACAACCGTTTCCAGGCCTTATCAGTCATTACGTCTGTAATACATTATTATGTATACATATATAAGTATTTTAAAATGTAAGTTTTTGCTTGATGCGTTCTGTGATGTGATACTTAGATACCTTTTAACTTCTTGCAAGTAATAAACAGGGAATTCTCTTCAAATCCTCATCGCATTGTATGTACATAGATTTGTTTCTGGACCACAAAAATCTATCGTTTTTTTTTTTTAGATAAATATGGAGTGGTATGTCATTTTTTAAAGTGAGATCATTTCAACGTTCAGCGCGTACTAGTTATCGGGCCAATCCGGAGACATTCGCGATTAATAAGCAGCGACAGTAGCCTATTGCTATTGTATATCACAACACAATATGTACGGCAGCCAATCGTTTTTGTCTGCCCAATTAACTCCCAATTTCAAAGCAGACACAACACTCCCTAAAATGTATCTTACTGCGAAAAGAAAAAGATCCACGAGTTTAAATATCAACCAGAACACATCGAAATAAAAATAAAAGTAGAAGAGATTTCCCCACTATGCACATGCTATCAAATGATGTAACACGAAACTACCACTGATGCATACAGTGTGTCCATAGACATTGTGTAGGTACCTAAACCCGAACTCAGAGAGCAGGGGCAACACTGCCGCAGTGACAGCGTACATCTCGGAGATCTTGGGGGCCAGGGGGGCGGCGGGCTCTTCGGTCATCTTTTTGGGCGTGGTGTCTACAAAGTCTCGGACTAACTCATGGCACATATTTATGCTCACAATGCTTTCCACGCCTTTCGTCAATTCTCTCACTAAGAGAATTCCTTTGGCATACATCGCCTGCAAGAATTTTGAAAGCTTCTTGTGCGAAGACTTTTTCAAATCCAGAGTATGATCCGAGGGGCATGCTGGGATCATATACAGTTTATAAAAAGTGCTAACTAGGAGTGGGTATTCCACTGTTTTCGGTAAACTTCTCAGCGCTTTTAAAAAGCAAAATAAAACAGTGGCATCCATTTCAGCTCTGTGTTCTTTAAGTAACCCAGTCTCACTCTTTGCACTTTCTTTTGCATCATCCAAGCTCAAACTATTAAGAGACAATGTGTCGTCTTTGAGAGATTTAATGTCTTCTGGGACTTGATTATTTGATGGTAATGGCGTGGCTTCGGTTTCAGACTGACTTTTAGCAATGATGCCCAATCCATTTTCCTGCTCTTCTTCGGATAGATCCAGATCTTCGGGACGGCCCAGATTAGGATGTGTCTTCTCAGTTCCAAGGGACCAGAGATGATCACCGATATGGTGAAGGATTTTAACAGCTTTTCCTCGACGGGCAGCCATGTACATATCATCGCTGGCCAGGGCTGCTTGCCCGACAGCGACGGCTGCCTTATTGCTTGTCAGATTCACAGCTATTCTATCGCCCTTCTTTAACTGTCCATACGAGGTGATGTTGATGGAGCTCTTAGTCTTCAGCACCACTCCCGGCAGCATCAAGTCTGCTCCCCCCGTGATTTTCGGAAATACCTGTGGCCAAGTGCTGAATGCAGGAATTACATCAGGAAACTGCCACATCATGAAGACAGTTGGGTACAGGACTTTCTCCAGCTCAAAAAAGATGGGAAATTTTGGCACACTGTACACTACTACCGATTCCCCTGAATTTGTGTAAAGTCTGGTGGATGTAATAGTTTCTTTTGGAGGGAGCAATGTTGATACATCATTGTCGCTTAATTTTGGAAAATGCTTGAGTATTTCAACACGAATCTTCTTCCTGTGAAATTAAGAGAAACCAGTTCCTATATTAGGCCCATGACCAAGATTGTAAATGTTAAGGGAGGGATGTGATGCATTGTCAGTCAATTCATTGGTTAGGTGTCTGAGTAAGGTGTCTGAAGATATCTTTTATTAATAAGCATCTTAAAAAACACCTCATGTGTGGATATATTCATCCTGAAGACTACCCCTCTTTCAATTTACCGCGGGCGGCACCAGCATAGGTCTAAATTCTCAATCAATACGAGAAATGTATGGCGAACTGAGGAGCTAGGTGAAACAACAGTGCAGCTCTGTGACTCAGGGGTTGGTTAGAAGCACCCGAAAAATGTGCTGCACTAGTACGTCTACTCTATATCGAGAGGCAAATGACTTGGGGACAGAAATGACCGTGATGGTCGGCATATATAAGCTGTAGATTTTTGGAGACGAAACGCGGCAGAATTGGACATATACTTTTGCACGTACGCAGCTTAGCCACTTAAGTGGTCTACTTACCTTTCTGAGCCCTTCAGTTGAGAATTGGACTTTACTTTGAATGGTTTGCTGAACATTTCGCACGTTTTCTCGTGAGTTCTTTAAAATTTTAGACGTATTTTCACGTATACTAGTACAAAAATCTCAGACACCGGACTTATGACACCACCTTGTCACTGCCCCCATGCATGCATGTAACAACTGTCACTAGGCTTCCTTGATTCAACCATAGGATTCACCGGCGCCAACCTTGAGAAATATCTTCAAGAAAAATAGGAGGGATGTTTATTTTTGCCATCCGGCTAATCATTCATCAAAGAAATTACCTCGTGATATAAGCGAAATTTACGACGCATCTACATGTGTTCACATGCATTATATTAGCTTTGAATGAATGAGGCTTAAAATATGAACAAGGTACCTACATAGTCAATTGGTACACTGCTACCACCTAGATTACCAATATTTTATTCACTTGTGGTATCTGAGCTGGCCATAATAATTATGTGTTTGTCCAAGGAATTAAAAAATGTCATCCTTTAATTTCACTTAGTCTACTAGACGCTTTGTAACATAATTTACTTCTATATAATATAAGAGGCTCATGGGCACCTGCTGGATTTTTGCCAAAGAGGGCAAAATTTGCGATGGTTCTTTGCAGAGAACAATTTTTATGTTTCAGAGTTTGTTTGCCCAATTAAAGGGTTCTAAAGCTAGCTCTAAAGCCTAGCTCAGTTTTGAATCAAAAAATTGGTGCCTTTTGCATACAGTTTACATCATGAGAATACAAAATAAATTGTGCAACAGGCAATTTGGTATGTATCATATTTCCATGATTTTCACACTTATTGGCTGTCACAGCAGGCAAAGTTTTGCATTATTATACATCTGAATAAAGGATTTCAGGTACTTAGCTTTTTTGGTCAATGTGATGACTTTTTTGTGAATTTTAAATGGTAAATGGAGCCTCTCTGTGTGTAAATAGTTTTTGACGTTGGTAGGTGATCTAAGAATAAGCAATTCCACATCTTATTAAATTTTTAAGACTCATGTCTTCTGTCCAATTTCAGCACTAGTTTTCAAAAAAACTGTTATAATTTTTGAATTGGACAATCGGCCCGAGGAAGGTTTTAATATAGTTAGCGAAACGTTGGCAGTTTGTTTGCCAGAAGTTTTCAGCAGTTTAACCCATTTACTAACAGTTTTTTTGAAATTCCACATCCTAGCAATTATGTGTATTGAGTTGTGCGATGCAAGCACACCACATTTTGGCGTGAAGGAGCAATCTTTATCAGTTCAGTTTGGTGGCACTGGCATGTCCAGTTGACTGACATAGGTCCACTGTGATTCCTACATACTACGGTGTCTTGGTCAGAAAGAATCCTCAAACGTTGACCAGGAGAGATATTTTAGGGTTGTTGACCAAAATCTCAGCAAAAAGAGTACAGGCATACCTACATAAAAGAAATTAAAACCGGCCATGTGAACCTTCGTTATACCAAATATGTTTGAAACCCAATACACATGTGAGAATGTTGGAGCTTTCCAAACTGATAGGTTCCAACGTGCAAATGCCAGATGGACGTGCTATCGCATCCAAACCGGTGTGTAAATAATGAAGCAAAACCATGAATTATTGAATTAAAAATATTCGTGTTGTCAGCAGCAGACCAGCTGATGGGCATGGCCTTGCGAAGGCTGCGGCTGCGGCTGCGCCACGTGCTAGCTGTCGTGGCCGCAGCGCCGCTAGGCCTGGCGATCGTGCTCGTGGTACGGACGGGCTTCCTGCCCCGAGTCCAAAAAGAGGGCCCCGCCCACGGTCTGGTTCCCCTCGTCCCGGCGTGGCAGCTAGCAGGTGCCGCACGGCGCCTCGCTGATGCTCTCAAGTTGCCTACCATCTCGTATAATATGGACCACCAGGAGAAAAAATACATTCTTCAGATGCACACTTTCCTTGAAAAAAGTACGTTCTAGCTAGACCTGCACACTATAATACATTCTACTTGCTACATTCAAATCTTATTCAGCTCTGCTATTGGCATCACTTGTCACATCCATTTTCAAGCACCAGAAAATGTTTATAATAAAATAATATAACTCGTTGAAATCACCTGGAAGCTTAGATCAAAAACAATATTTAAACATCTTAAGATCTAGGCGGAAAGCCTCTACTTCTAGCTAACTTGTTAAGCTAGATACTGTCTATCTCACATTAGTGTACTGGCTGATCAATCAATGTTCACTCAATTTAAAGCAAATTTAAATTATTTAAACATAGCTACGTGATTACTTGATGGTAAAAGAAGTAATCCTGTAGTCATTAATGTTTAGACATTATCTTCAAGGCTTTTGCATTAAAACTTAGAGCCCTTAGGAACCCAAGGCTAGGGTGGAAAGAGTCTTACTAACGTATTAGAAGTGGCCTGTCGGGGGGTTGCCTTGACCACTGAAATTACTGGATTGTCGCAATTCATGGTGCTAGAAATAAATCCCGGAATAATTATTCAAAATGATGAAAAATCACGATTTTGTTGCTTGTTAAGTAAAAAAATGTCATTAAGTTGGCCATGCCCTTTTTTTCTGTAATTAGGTAATGAGTGAACCATAATGAAAAATATTTACATGAAAATGAAGTGACAGTGGGAGGCAATGTAGGAAGCTTGCTGTTCCCCCATACTTTACTGCTATTATTAGGTTCTTTTGGAGGTGTTGTAAATTTTCTTCAAGAAGATATGGCAACAGTGGCAACCAGTGGTTAATTTTTGCGTAAACTCACGAAAATCTTGTTTACCCATCTATTTATCTGGGTAAACCACTTTTACTCACCTGAGAAAGGTCAATATCAACCAGAATTGGTTTATCAAAAAGGTCCAAAAATGCTGTTCTTAAGAAGCAAGACTTTGCTTGCGGTTTTTACTTCAAACAATTAGATTCACTCCAAAACTTGCCTTTAATGTATTTTTTCTTGGGGGCCCAGCCACTGGTAACCCCCAACTACCCTCCCCCCTTTACTTTGTCTTAAGACTCCAGATTTTTAAACGGAAACCGAGTTACCTCCTCTTATTACCCTTTTTCTATCACCTTCTCCGTTCCAAATTAACCACTGGTGGCAAACTTGCTGTAGGCACATTGTGGCATGGTGTGTATGTTTTAGAGTTTCCTCTGGTGCACAGTGCCCCATGTGTCAAGCGTGAGGTGGTCAATGAGTACAGCCTGCTGTACAGCGTGACCGGTTCGGTGGCAGCCGGTGGACAGCTGCCGTACCTACTCGCATCCCACCTGGACGTAGTGCCCGCCGACGCAGCCCAATGGCGCTTCCCGCCTTTTGGCGGGCACATTTCCAACGACACGTTCCTCTATGGCCGCGGAGCGATAGATGATAAGGCCGCGCTCATGGCAAGTCTACCTCAATACAGTGATTACTTTCAGGGTGGATGCGGGTGAATAGCGTCCACCCACTCTTTTTTCAGGGTGGACGTAGTCCCCCTACTTTTCGAAATGTTTAAAAGTCAAAGTGATGTTGTAATCCAGAGTTCAGACTCTATACTATTTTATTTTTGGAAAATTGCAATGTATGAGTAGGACAGATTCCCAACCAACCCCATTGTTTTGGCCCGTTGTTGTAGTGGAAAGATTTTAGAATGTGAATGGATCTACCATGGAATCCCCCCCCCCCCCCCACAAAGCCCATAACAACACGGCTTGTGCACAGAGAAGAAGGCTCACATGCTGGATGGAAATGCTGACAAATAATGGTCATTTCAGTGAGACCAAGCAGTTTGCATTACTTTATTCTTGAGTTAACAACCTTTGAAATGCCCAAGAAAAACATACCCCCACCTGACAGAAGAGATTGTGGAGCATCTACCCAGTCAATTTTTTTAGAAATTATCTTCTGTCTCAATACCACCACAAAGTTCCTTATTTTGATTGGTTTTATGCAGGCGCAGTTCTAGGGCTATCCCTTAGGGTACAAGCTATTTGTACTAACTAGAGTAGTGTACTAAGTACTACTGTACTACTGTAAGCTAGTTCTACGGTTCAAGCTAGTTGAATTTTAGGCAGATTGGCGGTCCGAGTTTTGACATTAGCAAGTTTAAAGTCTGGTCAAGAAAATGATTGAATCTTAAAATGCACTGCATGTTTCTTCCTGTCAATGAAGGCAATAATAGTTTCTCGTAAGCTTCCAGAGCTGTAGTTTAATGTTGGTGGTGTTTTAACGGTGTTCGCTCTGTTATGAATTTATTTTGGCCCTATAGAGGGCTGTGTCGCAAGACGACGTTTCGACAACGTTGGTGTTGTCATCTTCAGTTCTAGTTCTGGTCGTGCCGCTGCACCGTTAAAACACCACCAACAGAAGGAATTTATATAAAACTGAGAACCTTGTTGTGATGAATGTGTTTTTTATGGCAGGCCATCCTGGAGGCACTCGAGCTTTTGCTGAGAAATCAAGAAAGACCGAAGCGATCGTTTTTCATTGCATTTGGACACGATGAAGAAGTAAGATATTTCATATTACATTAGTATTAGGTAGGTAGCAGGTAGCTCCAATATGCCTACATAATCAATAGTAGATATTACACATGTGGAATTTATAGGAACATATCTACATAACAATAGGGCTGTACCTAATAGGATAATATTACCACAATATTAACCAACGTGTTTGAGTATCTGCCATCTAGGCATTTCTTGCTTATAGTTGGTTACGAATTTTGATTCAGCAATTACATTGAATTAATTTCAGAATTTATTCTGACTCAGCAAATCATATCTGATTTATGTCCAACTTAGCTATGCATCTCAAATAGTATTGCATGGTCCTACGTAGGTAGGTTCTTAACAATATCAGAAAAATATTCCAGCTATGGAGTGAATTTTACAAACCAATTGATTGATATTGAGGTTTTGGGGAGCATCGACTAAGACTTTTGTCTTCAATCATTTTGGGTCCACTACAAACCAATACTATGTCAGAGAGCAATACTTGCAAATATTCGGGCGTTTAAGCTAACATGACGAATTTGAAACTTTGCCTGGTACCCGTAACAGGGCCCACTTAAATGACGGTTAATTATTAAATTATTATTATTGTCATGTATCAGAACAACTAACATCTATCATTTTTAAAAAAACTGTTAATAACTGGGTTAAAATGCTGAAAACTTAACTGAAACTAAACTGCCAACGTTTCGCTA
>QKMV01000612.1:0-20820 GCA_003287335.1 Lednia tumana
TTATATTATTATAATCATAATTATAATTTTACAATCATCGTCCTATTATTACTGGTATCATTATAATTTGTGCGTTGGCCTAGAATCTAGATGCTTCTAATTCGTAACAATTCGGAAAGTACCAGAATGCCAGATGCAATTCAAGCTGTCTACATAAATCACGTGTACTTGCTCACTTTCTGCCTAGCACTGAGATCTTGCCATTGACACCTTCCGGCTGGTAGGGCCCAGCCCAACTGCACTTATTCCCAAAATATATGTCACTCGTGAGAAAAAAAGCACATTTCCAGACACTCAGAACTTGACATGTTTCGGTTATTCATTTTTGTTTATGCCACGTCTTTACTCTTGATTAGTGCTAGTGTTCCCTTGTGATCTTCAAAGTCTCACTAAAATTCGGTGCACGAGCTATAAGTCTGTACCAGTACTTTGTGATTTTCTTTTTTTTTTCACCGATTCTGTTTATGTTGCATCAATTTGCTCCTTCTGGCTTGGTGACATCCCTTAAGTTGCAATGAGCCATGCAATGCAATGCATGCTACCTGCAAATTCGATTTAGTAGAAGTCTGTTTCGTAAATACCAGGCTATCCTGGTCGCCTGGTCACATGGCCAAGTGATCATATGGTTTTTCGTCAATTTACCACGACATACCGAAACAATACTGGCTAGTTCCTGCACCGTAAGAAGCGAAAGAGCACGGCATTAACACCTCATTAACAGGGCTGCCACTGTCAAGACTGGCTAGAAAGTGATTTGCGGGACAATTTTCTTGAAATAAGTGACCAAAGAGTGACTGGATAGTGACTGAAAAGTGATCTCACATCGACAAAATTGGAAACTTTTGCGTTACCCGGTCCACATTACTATAAGTCAACAATTATTACCTAGCGAGTCATGACGTGGTTTTAACGTAATGATTACAGAAATATTCAAGAAAAAACGAGATTAAAATTTAGTAAAAACTACAAAGTATTGAAAATTAAAGAACCCCAGGCTTTTTAACAGGTTTGTGGAAAAAAGTATGAAATAGTGTCCAATTCATGTTTTAAGTGATTTTAAGTGCCTTCAGGAGAAAAGTGACAAAAGGTGATTAAGTGACACAGTGGCAGCCTGCAGTACGGTAGCTGCCAGCTGGTAACCAGGCTCGTTCCTCCGAAGTCCTGATATCGCGTGGTGTACCCCCCCCCCCCGCACCACACCACCAAGAGTGTGTGCGCTGCTCGGCTCGATTCACCCGCTACACAATCTTTTCGATTATAATCGATTATCGAACAATCATAAGGCCAGCTCTTACGATATACTTAACCTTCAGACCTTCAGTTGAGGGGTAATTCTCCGCAACAAAAGAAATTCGCTCTTTGTGATTGGATCTTGCCATGGTGACAACAATTTTAGTCTAGGAATAACTCTTTTACTCATCGAAGACCTTTGGCCTTCGCATTATGAACAACTGCGGTGGCAACAGTTGAAAAGAATTACTGATTTAATTTGGACTTGAAACAGCCTTCCTTGCGATGCTCAAGCTAGAGGAGGAAAATTAGATATTTATAGCTGGATTTCAATTAGAAAAACGCTACGAAATTCGCAGCGATATTTACGCCATCCTGGACGTTTACCAAATCAGACACGAGAAGCATTTTAATGGTTATCATTTTAGCATCCCTTATTGGTTGGGCGTACAAAATTTCGGAAAAATCACCGCGTGTTTCTCACAAAAGCAGTGGCTTATTGCTACTAGGTGGAAAGAGTTTGTCATGGTCTCCTGCTGAGTGCTGATTACTAACTGCTGAATTCCGATCAACCCAGACGAATCAGCTTCCCAATCGCGTACGTCATGCCTGCGTTTCTCGCTGGTAAATTGGCGAGGAGAATGACGATAACATGACGGTGAGATGACGATGCAACACCCAACGTCGGCCACCCGTCCACACTCGAGCGTGCTGCTGAACTTCTCTCTCAGGATGCGATGTAACGCAATGCAATGGAGTAATAAATTAGATGAAAGAGTTTCATAATTATTTCATTTGCAGCGACTACTATTGATAAGAACTGGTTTTTGCACGAATTTCGTAAAAATTGCATTCTTAAACGGAAAGCTGTATTTTCGGGCAACTTCATGGATCGGTCAGCAAAAGCCAACCCGTTCACTTTTGTATAATTGGTCAATAAATGATAGCAGGAACAAGTGCGGAGTAATTACTTTTGCAGCGTAGGTAGCTGGTCGAAACAAATTCATATCATTGTACGTGCATGCATGCAATTTCAAAATTCGCGTTTATGAATAAAACTATACAACAAAACCTTATGAGCCAATGTGTAGAAACAAAACAAAAACGCTTAATTACCATAAATCGGACTAAGTATCCATCACTGATTAGCTTTAAGCAAGTAACGTAACAATGAGCGTAAAAAAACCAGCTAGAATTACGACAGAAAACGCAACAAAAACATGGTCAATTGCAATTTGGTGAAAGGAATTGTATGCACAGACCGATTTCATAATAATTTAGTATCCAATGATATGCATATTAGAGACGATAGTTGTGAAAAAAGAGTATATACAGGAGAAAATTTACATATTGCTTTATAATGCACTGACGGTGCACCTTCCTATACATTCATGCCGATTGGGGCTGGATCGTTTTTAAATTTAAAAAAATGAAAGCGACATGAACGATATTAATCTACTATTTTCGTGGACCAAGAGAAATTAAGACCGGCAAAACTGATAACTCATTGTTTACTCGTAACGTGAGAAGAGCACTCGCTCGGCTTTCGGTAGGTATCACCAATTGCCAATTGTCATTGTACGACTCAGATGCGTACAACGTGCGCCGACTGTAGAGTGCCGGTGCGAAGAGAGTGGCATAGTTTAACTTCTAAAAACAGAGAGTTATTCTCTAGGTATATGCTCGGTAGGTACTTAAGGTACTTGAGTTTGAGGGTAATTCTAATCTCCACAAGTGTCGATGTCGCAAACAAGGCCGAACGCGGAACGACGTCGCGCATTTCTATCATATCTCGATCATCACCTCAAGATCGATACCCCCAATTTGCCATGTCTTCTCCCTTGTTGGCGCCTATACTCGCACCTTGTGCGTCCAGTGACAGCCCACACCTCCGTCTCTTGACAACTAACTGCTATTGCTCATGTATGCTGTGCAGGAAAAGTAACGACCATTGGCCACTATCTTTTATTCAACAATAGTAACATGCACCTTCTACATAAATCTCCACACAACCTTGCTCGGGGTTGCCTCGAGTCAATGCCGACTAGCATTGCTACCTAATCTCCACATTTGATATCTACGTGTGATTATGAACTGTCTGTGTGTGTGTGTGCCACAGGTACGTAACAGGGAAGAGGGGAAACTCGATACCGACCTACTCCTGTCGAAAAGTATCAAGGGAACCGAATGACGCTTATAACTCGAACAGCAGAATTCTGTACTAGAGTCCCGAACAGAACTAGGTCTTGACAGGGATGGTCAACCATCGAACCTCTGACTGAGCGCAATGACAATTAACTTCGATTATCTCGCGAGAACTGGCGTATTCAATATGCCAAACCGTTCGGTTACCCATGACCCAGCGCAATGTTGCTTAGCTTCGGTGATCTCACGAGAAAGTCAGTGTATCCAACATGCTAAACCGTTTGGTGAATGTTTCTAGACTTCGGTGTACCGACGCTTCTGCGCGTTGGTTTTACGTGAATTTTGAATGGCTAAATAAGATGCACGTTACGACTTCCTACGCCTGAGCATATATAGTCACTCATGTACCTTAATAGTTGTGCTAGTGCAACAGCGATAATAAACAGTTATGCCATTTGCGCCAATCTTCTGTTCTAAATCTAAAGCCAATGGTTATCAACATCGCTAAGGGTGACCACAAAAAACCAGCCGTACACTCTTATTCGACTTCTCTTCTCAATCGCCCATTTATATTTTCCTACACGCTTGCTTCTGCATGCATCGAACTCACCAGACACTAGCTGGCGCCCTACACTGGCGTCGGGTGGAGCAACATTGTTTGTTTGCTCGTTTGGTTCGTCGCCTGCTTGCGATTGGTTAATTCAGGGTAAACATGATTTCACGCAAGCATCCGCATGCTTCTGGTACCCAACACCGAACCGTAAACGGTAACCGCCAACTCTCACGTGTGACAAACGAAGTTCGCATACACGGATTTAGGCGAGACCGAGCAATTTGTTCAAATTGTGAGATAGAAATCGGGAGAGAAACTTACTTCTCGTATGTCATCGTAGACATCCTTGAGGTCATCTTCCAAGAGCCTGTATGGATCGACTTCTTGCTGAATTGGCAGGGATCCTGGATGCTGCGTTCTCATTGAGCTGTACCACTTGTGGCGATCGCTGCTCCCCAATCCTCTGTGTAGAATACTGGCATCATTCTGGAAAACGGAAATAATGTATTTTATTAAAATTTGCCTGGATGCCTTAACATATATCTCAATACGCCACCCAGCTGAAAATAACAATACCCCTATATGAAGCTCATTAACCCTTCGCCAAGACTACAAAACGCTGTAGGGTTGCAAGCACACACACGCACACATACATACTCACAAATTTTCTTTGTGCCATGAACGTGAGCCTACTAAATACGTTATAGTGCGTTATTAATTGCATTATAACCTTTCAATAAATGTTAAGCAAAAGCTTGTCCCAAGGCTCTATTATCTAATATAGACAAGTGCAAATAGACCTAACAAAGCATACACCTAGTAGGTAAAAGCGCAAGCCTGCAAGCGAGTAGTGAGTAATTCTAGCAAGCGAAGTGACACGAAACGAACGTAAAAGTGCGTCTCGTTGAAATGCGTGGAGCATCATTGGATGCAAATTAGCAATTAGCATAGCATCACGCAAACCCATACATATGAGTGCACTGCCGGCAGCGGCAACCACGGAGTTGGTGTCGCGGAATGTGAAAGTGGTTATTACTTTACTACTCCTTTAACGCCAATAAAACGGCACTGTTTTCTGTTTCTGTTCGAGAGACTGTGCCGTCAAGCGGGCTGCAAATGTCGCATGCTGGCAGGTGATTACTGATCACCAATGTCTTCAACATGTCTTCTAGATTGCCCCACGGCCCAACCGCCTATCGGCATGTCTATGTCGCAGGTTAATCTGATATAAAGTTCAAGTCAAGAAACCTTGTTAGAAGAACATGACAGCTAGCTCACTATGCACAAAACCTATGCTCAGCGGGTAGGTATAAGAACAATGTGAACGTCCGTTCTGTGAGAACTACACGAACTTCAACCCATGACTGCGTTGCGTTTTTTTTTCGCTGCGAGGGCCCTGGACCCCTATTCTGTCATTTTTAGCAGTGAAATGAGATAAAATAGTATGAAATTTCGAGTTAGTTTTCCAAATTAGCGTTTTTCTGGAAAACATTACAGGAAAACCAATACGAAATTTTAGTGCATTTTATTTGATCCCATTTTTCTGGGGGGGGGGGGGGATGAAAGGGGCGGACATGAGCCGGCACGGCACCTCCACCGCGTGAGCGATGCAACCCTGCGCATCCCCTATCTTTGTTAGGGGATTCGACTCGCTGCACCTCGTTGCACTATACTTGCACCTACACGGTTGCACCAAGTCAAATCGGCTGTCGATGCATTGATAGGTTTCACCGTTCACGCGACTCTTGGAGCGAGGCCCTACGAAAAGTTGCCAAAGCCACCTTTCAAACTTGCTTGGTGACAATTGTCACGTGACGTACTATCATCAGTCACCATGTCATCTCAATACATGGTGATAGCAAGTGTAGGCTACTTACTACCTATGACCTACCTAAACTACTATGAATGAGATATGCACGTATCGTATAAAGCACAATCAGTGCTTAACTTGCGGAAAAGTTGACAAGAAAGGAAACGAATTAAAATGTGAATTAAACAATCTTGAAAGAGCGTTAGAATTATTTATTGCTGCCAATGTGTTGGGATTTTGGGGCGGGAAGTAAGAAATGTGAATCTCTTACCATAGGTGCTATGGAACTAACCTATAGGCTTTAGGCTGAATGAAATATGCACATGTCGTATCGACCATAATACATATTATGAGCCTAATTAAGAGCACGAAGTTTTATCTTTGGTCAGCGTAAGAAATCAGGATCAATTTTTACCATGTTTACTTTAAATCAGAGGCTGTTCTTGAAAAATCCGTAATTACACACAGGATCGGAACCGTGCCTAGCTACCACGCAACTCTGGCCCAGTGGCGCGTGTAGCTTTTTCGGGGTCCTAAGCGCGAAGAAATTTCGAGGTCCACACTTCTTCAGTGGTGTACGATGCGTTTTTTTCAGTAAAGCCGATAATGTCGCAAAGGATGCAATAGGTGGCGGGGGGGGGGGGGGGGGGGGGGGCTCAGTCCATAACAAAAATCTGTGTTGAAGGTTATTTTTGGAGAAAATCTACGCGTTTGAGGTAGAATTGGGGCCTCAGGTTGGCGGGTTTCAGTATTACCGCTATTGAATACCACGATCACAAAGAAGTGTAATTGCGTTCTACAAACAAAAATGTTCAGGTCAAGTAGCATTTATAATTAAAGATATAAAAATTATACGTGTAATTGAGCTTTATAACTACACATTTTGGGTATGACTGCACCTTAAAAAAGGCTCCACTTTAAAATTGTTTACCAGTGGTCCTATTTTAAAAGTAAGATGGGGAATAATTTACAAAAAGGAAGCGAATTAAATTTTAAATTGAATAGGTATACTATTTTATAATTTTATAAGAGCGCTTGAACTGTTTATATGATTTACCAGTGGGCAGAGTCACTATTTCACCCAAAGTGTTAGGATTTTGAAGTGGGATTGGGAAGAGTGAGCCATCATTCTATGAACGTGTGCCCAAAACACCCTCATTTGGCTGATTGCGTGGCTGTAAGGCTGTACAAGAGTACAAGCACCTATTCGAGTCCCTACGCTGGTAGTAGCCGATGGAAATTGGCCAGTGCTTTTTGGGAACACGTATTGCCCATAAAGAAGTGTTGCGGTCTCGAAAACAGACTAATCAATCAAAAGATTTGGAAATCATTGTCGTGGATAGTGAGTAGCATAAGACGTAGAGATGGAGCCTCGATCCAATCCACTTTAAAGCCATGATTACGCATTGCATCAGATAGATTATAGATTGTATCGAAAGGTAGGTACTAGTATTTTCGCTTCAACGAGGTACCGATATTGTTCCAATATCACGCTAGTCCACGTTCTTTGAACAGAGCATTCACAATTAGCGTGGGTACGCCGTACAAGACACCACCAACAAAATGATTTGTTGAACAAAAGTCCGTTTTAATTGTGACCAAAATATTGGCAATCCGCAATATCAAAATGGAATGCAATTGTTGGTTAAGCAGCGTAGCAGATATTCTCAAGTCGGTCAAAGTTACAAGAGAAAGTTGGCCCAACAATTTCTCAAAAGTCGTTAAAAAAATAATCAATATAGATATTATGCTACCTGAATTTATCCCACATACCTGTGGGATGTTATAGTTGTAGATAATAGGTACGTGCCTTATTAATGAGGATTCAATTAAGTGTTAATCTACCAATTCAATGACTTTCATGGTAAAGAAAGGGACAGATTTTCTTTCAACAGCACAAGCGCACCCATTTTCTTACGAAACATAAAAAAATGTGGTGTCTAAGAATGTTAGCCGCTAGCCGGAGCGCATCTCAGTTGCACAATACAGGCCACGGGGAAGCTGTGTGGTGAGTCGTGACTCGCGAGTCTCTATCTCAGAGTCTGAGTCTCGTAATTCCCTTGTGTGTTGCTTATTGCTTAAGAAATCGAACGAGCAAACGGCCAATGGCTCGTCGGCTGGCGCTGGGACGGGCAAGCTTTTGCTTTTGATTTTGCACACAGATGGGTAGGAAGGCACCTTATAGCCTAATGTATGGATCCCTTGTAGATGCCGACGCCGTTGCCGGCCTACACCAACGAAATACGACGTAGTGTGGTGAAACTAAAAGAAAACTCTTGCAAACTAAAGCAAGCTACAGCAGAAAAGAAATGCTCAACAAATAATTACGTGTTTTCGATAATGGCATCGGCAAATCAAGTGCGGATGCACCCAAGTGGTATACTCTAGTATGGCATCGAACGAGATCGAGATTGCATGATAGTCATGTCCATCCTACCATGGCTAATTCGCAATCGCGAAATACTAATTATTCTCTACGCCGATGAAATAAAAGTGAACTAAAAAACTATATTGCGAGCATTATTACGTGTTCGGTGTTGCAGTATGGATAGGGATACCTAGAGGGCTACATTATCTCCTACCACTCCTCGATACGCATTGTTCATTTTGCAATTTGAACAAGGGGCGGAATCAGGTGGTAGCACCGAAGCGGGAAAAGATTTAACATTATTACACTTATTACATAGGTATTTAGGTAGTCCACAAAAAATATGAAAGGTGTTATGGATCAGACGCAAATACTCGCTGTCATGAGAGCGGAGCTTACTTTTGGTTTTGGATCAATTTCAAAATGAGACATGCCCAGATAACGCATCTCATTACGCCATTATTTGTGCCCGTTAAACGTGAACGTGTAGTCCAACTTCTAGGAATGCTAGCCATTTCAATCATCCTAGTAAACATGCATACCTAAAAGCTCTCTCTTATTATGTATGAGTATGACACCCCACGAAACCAACGAGTAAGTGATGACACTCGCGATTATCTACTTATTTCTTCTACACCGTTTTCATTTGAGTTTGGCACAGAGTCACCACCCATCAATGACTGTCGACGCAGCAAAGTACGTTTGCAACTTGCACCGTGCACGAAATCGATGTCTGCTCTCGGTCATGGCCCACGGGTCTCTGGGTGGTAGAGGCTGACGTGTAACTGGTATAGTGTGTAAGATAGACAGGTATTCAACGCCCAAAGCGCAGATTTGTGTGGCATTTGGAAGGTGACAGCCATACCCAAGCAATTTGAGAGATTCGCAAATGTCTTGCAATTCGGTCAGCTGCACCTAGTACTTACTGGTAATGACACTGAAATTCAAAGGTAAACTCGAAACGAGAACTTTTCCCTCGAATGTCGTACGACTTTTCATCAAGCCTACCGAAGCGTATTCAAAGCATGGAATGGTATCACACATTAATTTTGACAATAATTCGGATTTCGGTTTTGCGCAACATTGATAAGTTGTGAATTCCTCCATTCTCTAACTTTCTCTCAACAGGAGGGAGGGGAAGGAGGGAGGAAGGAAAGTCGTCTGCCTTAGCTTCGGCCTACTTCACCATACGGATGAGCTACCACTGAAGAAAGGGAACGAAATCAAGGTCACACTCTCTAACATACGGATACCACCTTGAACGTGAGCGCATTCATTAATAAATTTCATTGATTCGCATTCCAGTTTAATTGCCGTGGTTATGCATAACAGAGCCCAATCCTTTTGCGAAGTAGGCGGATTCTGAATGCCAAAACTTTGTCTAAGGGTGTCATTACAAAATGGAATTAATAGGTGCAATAGACAAATTTTAAATGAAAATTATGGTGTAAAGTAGGGCTGCGTTTAACATAATATGCCAAAGGAAAGCGTTGCTTCATTTTAAAACAAGTTTTTATAGAAAACCTAGAAAGTATTGCAATGAACATAGGTTGTCATATTCACTAATATTGTATCGAGAGAATATAATTCAAAATTTGGCGTTTGGGCTAAATTGATTTACGCCGTATTTGAAATTTGGAGGTTGTGAGAACAGTTTATTTTGAATAACGCAGCACTATGCTGTGCACGTGTGCGATGACGTAACAACATCTAGCAGACGACGCGCTATCAGCTGTCATTTGTTATGTTCATTTAATTTTCTCACGCTTTAACTTTTCTCTGGTATAAGACTCGAAATAAGACAAGACTTTGTCATTTATGCCCTCTATTTTAACAATAAATTACTTCTTAACACCATTTGCAGACACAAATGTCAAAATGTAGTTTTGTAACGTTGAGGTTATATTTCAATCATATGGTTCTTGCGTCGTCTGCTACTAGCAAAGTGCTCGTTCAAGGGCCTCCTAACGAATGAATTTCCAATAAACGTTTAGAATATCTCACATTTAACTGGTTAGTTCGATTTTGAGTTGGACTGGATACGAAGAATAAACTAGGAGCGAACCCTCTCATTTTGACATTTAAAAGCTACCCAGAAAACTAAAAATAGTAATTATTTAGCACGTCATTTGCCTCAACATGTGCGAATTAAATTGACGAACTCGCCCCCTTTTCGCATATTGTCATGATAAAAGGTGTTGTCTGACAACGGTATGAGCTATGAGACACCTACAAGTGCACCAATTTATGAGGATATTAGCTAACTCAAGCTTTGATCAAATCAGAGCTCAATCTTGGTAAAGAATGTTGATTAACTGGGCTTACCTGGCAGCTCTGCACTAAGCTCCTTGTAAATGGCTGAACTCCAAAATGTTTTATTTTCACATACGACGACGTTCTCCTTCTGATATTTTGAGTTGTGTTGTGTCCAATCTGGCACAATTTCTCGACACGAGCACAAATTCTTCCTGACCCGATACACGCCATAGTCCAAACTGTTGTGAGGCGATTATCACCTAAACTCAACATTACCGCCGCTCTTCAGTCAGCAGGAGGGAGCGGGAGAGAAAATCCTACCATACACCTGAGCACAGCACGCACTCTCAACCCAATCTTACGAAGTCTCTCCTTGGTCCCTCCCAGCTGACCGCTTGGTAGTTGGAAGACAGCTGATAGGCAAGCTAAGAAATATGGCTGCTTTGTTGTGGGCGCGTGTGAATTTCGCATTTCGTAGATTAGAACATGTGATTGCTAATGCAATAGGCCAAAAATATCCTCCTGGTAAGCCATGCACCTGATATTTAGGCAAAGTTGGTTAACGCCATCAATTTTATCGGATGGATATAAATCATAACCTTACTTTACAGATTCGTATGCACTAGCTGGATTTGAAGATTTCACACCAAATACTGTAAAACAGATCCAGGAAAGCCTGAAAAATCAAAAGCCATTTTCACTCTCGGATTTGTTGGGAGATGGGATTCTTTGGGCGGCTCCGCGGAACAGGCGGACGATAGAGAGGCGACTTAAACGGAAATATGGTCACCCAGATTATTTTTACAAAATATGCAAACCAAAGACAAACATTTTAGTTTGTACAGCTTGTGGCCATTTCCATGAAGCAGGAGTATTATGTTGTAAGCAAAATAATATTTTTAAATTATTTTTATTGAAATAGCTTTTGACATAATCTTATCATGTATATATTTGAAGGCAGAGGCAGATAACTTGAAACCCACATTTAAGACCAAAGATCGCATTTTATGGTGAAGCCGAAATTACGTGGCAAGTTAGGAGCGGAAAGACTGGCTGTTGTGGGCGTGGGGCGCCACTTAAGCCAAATTTGCCAAGGTTGATCTTAAGAAACTGCTGAGACTTTTCTCTGAACACAAATTTTTACAATTTATACTGCACAGCAGTGGTCAATTTTATGATGATCGGAGATGGTAAAGTAAAAAATTTACTCAAAGGGAGTTCTGATGTAGAATAGTAGCTAGTACTTGGGGCTCATGAGAAGCACCCACGGAATATGACGTGCAGACCAATTGTTGTTTACCTGTACTGGTTCTCCCTTTGAAGATAGCCTATGATAGTAAGCAAGAGAGTTGGAGAGGAACGAACAAACTAGATCTCTATAAGAGGATCTTTCCTCTTAGGTATGCAAACAGCTTGTCTCACTTGTCATAGAGGCCTTTTTCTTAGCTTAATTCGTATTTTATTTACAGAATTTCTTTACATTTACCGAAAAAAACAATTTAATGCAATGAAATCACCCTTTAAAACAGTAGTTCTGAAGATGCCATCGTCAGGCCCCAATTTCACCTCAAACGCATAGATTATCTCCAAAATAAACCTTGAACTTGCAATTTTCTCCCTATTTTGTGTCCCTTTCGGTGCGTTTGCCTTTTCTGTCTAAAAACCTGGAAGTAAGCCTCCAAATTTTGGCTTCTTTTGAATTAAAAAAAGGTGGCAACCCTACAGATATCGGCTAAACTAGTGCCGAAATAAATAAACTTCAAATAGAAAGTAAATCTAGCTATAGCTTATGGGTAGTCCATCATAAAATAGTGGAAGAAACACTCCTCACTAGATTTAAGTGTTTTGAACTAGCACTCAATGAACCAAGGCCTTCGATTGTAGCGTAACACAGCCTCAGAGGACTGGGATAACTTGCGTTATCCTTTTCTTGCATAATTCTTCGTAATTTTAGATGAATTTTGTAAATAAAATTGTTACTCCTGTTTTCAGCTAATTGCTATGAAAAGATTCGGCTTGAGACAGAAGCTATGCAAGCTTCTGTTCAGGCAGAGCTAGGGCTCAACCCTATTGATTCTGAAGTAATTGTTCTCTATGAAGGGGAAAGGTCGAAACAGCCTGAAGAATTTTGGGAGGTGAGCATATCCAAGCAAATTTCTAAGAATAGGATTTATGAAAAAACCAAACTACGTAGTTTTACTCAAGCTTTGTTTTCCAGGGTAAACGAATAATCGAGATGAAGAAACCTCGGCCCCCTTGGTTCAGTAAAAATTTATTGGAGCAGAGCACGACAGCTCCATCAACAAGCAGCAATTTGAAACCAACTGAATTAGCATAGACATGGGTCTTACTCTTAGTAATAGGGTACCTACAACACACGTTTAAGATTAATTTTTTAGCATGCACGTGTCACGTCTACATGTACTGCTTGCTAAATAAAATAAAATGCCAGATAATTCCTTGTCTCATGATTTTAACCACAGAGATGTCGCAACTTCCATAATTTGTTCTTCCCAAAAAAATATCCGGTTTCTAAACTCTTAAAATCTAGTTTTTGCTTACATGCTGTATTTTCATGTGTAATTTGACCACGCGTGATTCTTCATTGGTGATTTTTTGGAAGGATTGGGCACGTCAAAATCATGCCTCTTTTCATCTGAATGCAGTACGAAAATTTTAACAGTTTTGATTTTGCTACTTGCGTAGAAAATTTCAATACCGCCCGCTATCTAGACAGCTATCACTGGCTACACTGTATTATACATTTGGAGTTCACAAACCTTGATCGATATTTTCTGTTCCCATTATTATTAATTGGTAATTAGCAGGTAGTTCAAGAAAATCAAAAGTGCAAATTTAAAACGAAGAGCACCCCAGTGATTCCATGCACAGCAAGGCTATTTTATAAATTTGCTCCATGTACACGGAAACTGTACCTCAAATTAATGTAATTTGCCTAACGATATCCAGTAAGATGCGAGATATTTCAGACGAATCATAATTCTGATAAACAAATGAAAATAGCATGACAAACATTCCCGATGGTAATGAAACTTCTCCGACACTTTTTCTCAGCCACATATACGTTTTCTGTCGAATATGGTAGTCAAAATTAGGGACGTCATCCAAAAACCAATACTCGGTTCCAAAATTTAGAATAACTTTTGTCTTGAAAGGTGCACGTGACTCCGTGTCTATTCCTTCGCCAGGACTCGCGAGATTTTTTTCTCTTGTAGATGGCATCAGTACCCCTTCCCCCCTCTATTATCGCTACCGTGAAGTATAGCTGAATATTAGACATAGCGCTAATTGAAAGGATGTGGCGTGTCCTAGTGAATGCATTTGAAGAAGGTTATAATAATCATTTAAAAAATAAGTGGCAGCTGCTTTCTGAAAAAAAAAAAGTGGAAATGTTTCCTTTATCCAACAATTTCAACCATATTGCCAGGCAATCAATGAGAGTTTTGGCAACTTCCATATCACCCTGACATTTAACACAAGTGTCTTCAAAACAGTTAGAAGGAATAAGAATGTTTACTTGGAATCTTGGAAGTAAACGTTCATAAAAAAATACTCACGGACTGTAATGGCGATTTTTTAGTTTGGAGAACCAGTTCTATACCCCTTCTACTACTCGGTAAACCGGTTCCAAAAAATTGTTACTGATGACATCCCTATTACATATATATCAAAAAGTTAGAAGTTAGGTACGTTTACCTTTACGTCTAAACCGCCATTATGGTCAGACAAAACGGTAGACCTCTGCAAAACAATTTCCGCGTGGATTTTTGTGCGATGGGGCAAATTAATTGGAATAAGGCAATTAAAGATTCCTTGCCCTTATTCTGGGAATGTCCACATTCAAGTACTTTTCACTCAATGAACAAAAAAACTTCCTGATCGTTCTGTATAGAATTGAGAACTTGGTTTTTCAAAGTGGAAGCTTGACCCAGTAAGCACTGGATGGAAGGTAAGCGAAGCGGGAAAAATCTGCAACTGATCTGGGATACAAACCTCACGGCCTCTCGATTTCCAGTCGAGTCCTCTACCGCCGAGCTAACCAGGCACACATTCTCCACGTCTCGCCAGGTAGGGTAAGGGGTCTCCGAAGAGAAGAGGCCGAGTGACTCATACTTAGCGACTAGTACCCGACGAGGCGTGGAGAATGAGTGCCCGGTTAGCTCTGCAGTAGAGCACTCGACTGGCAATTGAGAGGTTCCGGGTTCGTATCCCGGATGAGTTGCACATTTTTCCCGCTTTGCTTTCCTTCCATGTCGAGAATTGTGTAAACTCAACGTAAATTGTAAAAATCCATCCTGCCTGCGTGCCAGCCAAAAAGGCTCAGACCTGCCCCTGGTGTAGCGAAAAATTAGAAGGAGATGTAATGTCAATAGTGTTGTGCATTAAACGGCTTCTCAACATGTCACGTGCCTATTCATGCTACGCCAAAGGTTCGTTAATGTTTCAGGATGAATCCGTCCTCTAACACCATTTTGACAACCACGAGTGTATGTTAAGAGTCACAGACAGAGCTCCAGCATAAGGACTTGCAAAAGATCTCCAACAGCTTTCCATCAGAACTACTAACCAAACTAACTCCGAAGCCGGAACTAACTATATCTTGGTCCAGGCCCCGGGCCGCAATAACAACTTGACTTATTTGGTAAACTGATCTGTACGTAAGATTTACATTTCATAAAATATTCATCAACTAACACATAAAATTAAACCTGCGTTTAGCAATGTCAACATATATTGTTACGCCTTTGCCAAATGGCTCTGGCTTGAACACCACCCTGCCTTTAAAAAGAGGGGGTACCTCAAATGGCGCATGCCTTCCACAAAACAAAATTCAAAAAACCCTACGTTACTAAACAGTATAAGATATCAGGTTGTGGCCGTAAGTCATTGGAGATGCCACACTGCAGAGTACTCTCACTGACTGCCAAACAAGCAGCCTGCTTCAAATAGCGTCCTCACTTTAGTTAATCGAGCATTCATTTTCAGCCAGCAAATATTTGCTTTTGCATCATTGCCAAAGCTGGGTACACAACACGTTGGGAGACAATGCAAATTTTGTTACATATTTCATTTCATATAAGAACACTTTCGAAAATTTGTATTTTGTTGTAAAATCATTTTGATGTTGTGAATGACATGGTATGATGGTTTTGTATATGTTGCCACTTGCAGTAACATATTTTGGTATTTAATTACACATGACTTTCTTGGCTCTGATAATAAACAAAGCAATACCTTTGTACCTAAACCTAAAAAAAAGGCTAGAGATACCGATTCACAACGGACTCGACCTTCTCTGAATCAATCTTACTCGATATGAGGCAATTGGAAAGTCTCATACAATAATTCTTGTCCTTTATTATGTTCAGCTTAAAATACAAACACGCACTTCTTCCCTTTTTTCCTGTGATGAGTTTTAAGCGATCCATATCAATTTTGAAAATACCAGTAATTCGTAGCTCATAACATAATTTTCTGACAGTAAATAGTAGAGAAAATGCAATCTGTACTTGAGGAGACTTACCAATTATAGAATACAAAACTTCTCAGCTACCTCCAAAGGAACCTGCATAACTTTAATCCACGTGAGAAAACTGTGTAAAATGCCACAAAATTAAATTAAAATCAACAAGATTCAAAATGTTAAATTATTCAATTAGGAGAAAATGGGCAGCAACATCTCGATAATATCTGGAAAAAGAAAATCTCCCCATAGTCTTTGGCGCAGGCCAATCATTAAAATATCTCAAACAACCACAAACAAGTCAATATTTGGGCAGAGCGGAGAATACATAAAAAATATGCCATTTTTTTCTTGCCGTCTTACTATAAATATTCAACAAAAAATGTACACTATACTCAGTTCACACACAGACTTTCGTCACCTATGTGGGCTCTCATATACTAATTAGTAATTAGTATGTTATTTAATTTAATTGTTTGCTTGCTTATATGCACTTATTTAAAATAGGAAGCAAAGCCATTATGAATTTTAATCACACGTGCATTCAATTCACTCCACGAGTTCATAACCACACGCAGGATCATCTTCTTCTCCATCAAAATGGTGCGACACGTGTTCCACAAAGTCCGTGAAAGGTCGCAGCTTTGGGTAAAATTTCCCACACAATGGACAAATCCGATCTTCAGTGTCAACTGGCGGCTCGACCACGTGACTGAAAGGCATTTCAACGCCGTCCGAAGGTGAAGAGACATCTTTGCTTGGTCTATTTGCTCTCTCCACACATTTACTGCATTCGACATTCCCTGGAATTGAACAAAACATGACTTTGGCCAGCGAGCAGGAAAGTTAACATACTAGATTTCGTAAAAGCAGCACGACGTACCCTTAATAGCTATTTTCTGTTTAGCCAAAGCTAACTTTAAAGTCTTTTGTTGGTCGACCAGCATGCGTTTGATGCCTTCAAGTTTTTCACAATGTTTATTTATTTCTATGATAGTTGATTCATCTTCTCGATCCACATAGGTGAAGCATAAATTTTGAATCGGGAATTCAGTACCACTCTGGATGCTTTCCACCATCTAAAATTAAGCATTTTTTAGTTGCATTTCATTCATATTTAATGAAATTTAAATGAAAAGAGTGAATAAATCCACCAAATAATATAAATACTACCTGGTCATATTGCTGCTCCAGTTCCACATTCTCCTTTATTAAGCTGTTAACAGGTTTTAAAGGTATCTCATCAAGGCTTAATTCTTTGCACTCTCCAGGTTTTGCCGTTCTGGCTGGATGCCCATATTCATATTGGTTTAAAGTGTTAGATATTTTAGTCAAATGGCCTCCGAGTGATTTGTTTGCCTGAGTCAATCGTGATAGCCTGTTCCACAACTGTTGATTTTCTTGAGTAACCATAGCCACATGATATAACAATTTAGATTTTTGACGGGTCAACTGTAATACCATATCCTCTAGATGCGAATTTGCCTCTAATGACGAGTCATTTTTAATTTGGTACTGAATAGAAGGTTTCTTCAATCGAAGCAGTAGATTTTCTTCTTCCACGGTAGCGAGTCTGACTTGCAATTGGTGGCATCGCTCTTCTATTGTTTGAAGCGCAACTTGTAATGCATACTGACTATCAAGGGTTTGTTGCCTTGGAACACAATCCAATGTTTCAGAGGTTATGTTATGTGTTTGATTGTTTTCATTCATGATTTAAGCAGGTTTAATCAGGAATGTGACTGCCACTTTTTATAAGAAAAACAGAGTGATGAAAGATATAAAATTACGAGACCACGACCTCAATGCCAGAGCTATTAGTGAAATGTAATGTCATTTTAAATACTGTGCTTTGATTGTGACCTGCTTACTATTAATGTGTAGTTAGAAAATGAATACGACCACAAAAACCAATAGTCAAATACGAATAACAAACTTAAAATGTCTCAGGCCCGTTTCACACTCACAGAGAAGTTACCAAAACCTAAAATTCTAGCTCACATATCCTGTCAAATAGGTGTACAACACAAAATATAATACATACGTATAAACTAAAAACAGCTGTGAATCATTACTGAATCATTTGACAGCTGCTGTCAAAATATGAATGCAATGCATTGAACCACAACAGAAGTTTTGGATGGCATTACGACACAGATATGGTATTTTGGCGAGCTGCTAAATTTTGGACGTGTAGTTTGATTTTTCTTTGCAATTGTAGATTGCTTTAAACCTTATTTTATGCTAGATTTATGACGGCCATTTTACTGATGTTGACTAAAATCGGGAAAATGTAGATAAGTCACAGGGCGATGACGGTCTCCCGTTGATATATATTGATAAGGACGTCGGACTCTAGGATGTATAAGAAGTTAAGCAAAATAGGAGAGAGTTTAGGAAAAAGCCGAGTGCAGAAAAATGACTAAATTTTACCACCTGAAGCAGTCTGGCTGTTAAATATTGCTGCGAATGCCGAGTAACCATCCAACCGTCGAAACGGTGATGACGGACATCGGGTTGTCACAAATACCGTAGACTGTTGTCTATGCAAATACCTCAGTAGGTTATATATTAAGGTATTTGGTTGTCAGTACCTATTATACTTTCTTATACTGAGAGTTCAGATCCATATCTACGGACTCCCTTTTTCTTTTTGTTCCGAACATGTTCACATCGAAAATGAATAATAAGAATAAAAAATAGAAAACAGTGACTAGTAAAAAACCTGACGCAAAGCCCAAACAAAACAAAAAGATTTCCGCAACAAAATAGCAGCATTTTTTGTCACTTAAGTATGTGTAGAAAATAATAAATCATCTTCAGCACAACTCGGGACTCCTCCTTTCAATTTAAATTTCCATATACTCACTTTCCAACCCGTGGCTTGTTTTGCAGAAACAAAATCAAGGAAGTGTGATGGAGAGCAATCATTCAACCATGTTTCCTAATCTTGAACGGACTATAGAGCGCATTTCACCTAGTCTAGAACAGACTGTAGGGAGCTAACGCACCTATCTGCTGACAGATGATTAAGCGCTATACAATCCGTCTGCCGACCTTCTAGCTGGCTGTACCATGAGTATTTGTACAACTGACCAGCGCAGCGGTTTTAATTGTGTTATGTTACTTCAATTATAACATAACTGTATTTCGGCTCCAAAGTGTAAGAAAAGATTGATTTTCTCAGGAGTTGAGTGATGGCTCTTGTCAGTCTTGATATAGCAATGGTACACTTCAGTTTATTTTGTAAGTTGTAGTCATAATAAATAATAACTAGAAAATAATAAAATTTAAACTCTTGCCTTTTCCTTCGGTCGGCACAACACAATATTTTATAATATAGCGCAACCCAAAATAAAAGATTCTCTTTCAGGTGCCTCATGTGAAAGGGGAAGATTTAGATGCTATTTGTTAGATTATATTAGTTGTTCTGTTGATATGTTGACAGACTTTTGCTTCTTGAACCGAAAACCAAACTATATAGCGGTTCGATCCCAGAATCGTACAAAAAAAATTATCAGCCGTCGCCGAATCACAAAAATTTTTGTTGTAAGTATCTGCCTAGTAAATAAACCATTTTCTCTGACAGGAGTGGTATGACATTGTACCATATTTCTTCATACAGCTCTTTTATCTGTAGAACAACCAATGGCCAACAACATTTATGGCCTTCGATTTTCAATCGGTATTCATTTGCCAAAGCTATTAACCATTATCACTGAAGCCAATATTCAATGTAAACTCAGAATTTGTAGAAAGGAGATAGTTAAAGAGTAAAATATCTGATTTCCCAGTTTGGGAGCATCTAAAGATGCAGTGTGCTTTTACCAAATTCGTGAAGTACAACTTCCACTTACAGGCGATTATGGTGAACTGTTTTATATGAAAAAGAACCAGATGAATAAAGTTCATCCACCAGGCAATAGTTTGAGGAACTCGACATGGGAGTCTTTGAATATACATCGGTCAGAAAGTTGGCCTGACAGTCTAAAAGCACGAAAGGCGCTCCGAAACGGTGCGCTTGCCCGACACCCAATCCATATCTGGCCCGGCTCGGCCGACTTCTCTGCTAAACGTCCCGGTTCGAGGCCCGATTATTGAAAAAAATCCAGGCGGGGTAGACTTATTTTCCCAGCGTTAATAGGTAAGTTACCTGGCTAGGTAGTCAAAGTATGAGCCAATTTTTTTTTTCACTGTGCTATACATACATGTAGTATGGCTCCTTTAAAACAAAGTAAATTACAGAGTATCTAAGTATTTCCAAAAAATATCCTTTTTGGGCATAGAAATACATCAGTTAGATAAAACTTGTTGCAACTGAATTAACTAGGCAACATTCCACATAATATAATTCACAAGAAATGAAAAAACATTACTTTTTAGCCCACAGAAAAACACGTACAATCTCCTCTGTTCAGATCTTCATGTAGATTCTTAACTTTAAAAACAATGATCAATTAAAAAACGTTCTTTGTTCTTTAAAAGTCTTCTGCTTGATGTGGCTTCTCTCACACTCATCGACACATTATTAAATAAAATTCAACAATATATGACGCATCTTTCTTGTCTGCAGATGATCAGTTTCATGCTCGTGTTTTCTCTCACCTGCTCTTTCCTTTTTCTATTTTTACTGTGCACTCCTTGGCTTCTTGGAAAGCCATGTGGGTTGCCTATTATGAACAGATAGGCCAGGCAACGAAGCTCAAAAACATGCCTGACTCGGGACAAATTGCAAGAGTTTTGTTTTTCTATGTACCTTATTCAGAAAAGTTTGCTGATCACGCTCAGGAAAGTCTATTAAAAAATTCCCATGGGAAATTGCCTAAAATCACTAATTAGTCCAAATCCTGCAATTTTTATTTTTATTTTTTAAATTTTTTGGTTGGTTTAAAACTTTAAAAAATGCAAAATATCAACGTGCACTAACGTAGAATATTTATAAGAAGCAAAATATGACAAAATTTTTTAATTTT
>QKMV01000613.1:0-20813 GCA_003287335.1 Lednia tumana
ACATAATTATTTATTAATAAAAAAGAATTCCTTTGATTTGTACCGTAATAATGAATACTCCCAGTCCCAGCATCAGCAAACTCAGCAAACAGCTGGGTGAGTGGCAGCTGAAAAAACCCACCCGATTTAATTGTATTTTAATTACTACAGCTAGCCCCGTAAGTGGCTGAGCCATCTAACCTAGAGAACTCTTCGAGAATTTAACTGGCTTTCTGGCAAAACACTGGTTGAATTTTTTAGTTTCCTCCATTTTTTAAATTAGCACATTTGAACTGAAAAAAAAGATAACATCCAAATGAAAATATTTTAATTTAAAAAACGTATACTTATAAAATCTCAAACATTTTTTGCCAGAAAGTCAGTGGAATTCTCCAGGAGTTCTCTAAATTTTGTCACTCTGTCACCTACGGCTTAGCCACAGTAATTAAAATAAACATAAAATCGGGATGAGCAGATTGGCACGCAATATAAGATATCGGTGACATCTACCGAAAACGTATCTCATATTTTTAAACGACAATTACGTATTCACCATGTCAGTGTTACATTCATTGTGTTTACCTTACCTGTCTCACCGCATAGCGGCAGGTCTGACCAAATAGCATATGCCTAATACCTCACCTCAAGAGTGAAATCTATGGATGCGTATGAAAGCTTCGGCCACGGATTACTTTCCATGTGTTAACCACGATACAGAAGAGTACAGGTGGTACATTTAAATTACAATACGGAAACATATCGAAGGATACTGACCCGTATTTAATGCGACAATATCAATATTATCGGTGTGACTTTCTGCTAGTGGCATTAGCTGAACAGACATTGACGTGGTCGGTCGATTGTATGGTACCGTAGAGAGATGCAGTTCTTTCTGATTTCGTGTTTCGTAGTGGTGTTGGGTGTATTAGGTAAGCTATTCTCATTCGATTAATAAGATCTTTATTTATTTCCAAGCTTTGCACAACCGTGCGCATAAAACATTCAAATTATTTAACCACTTCAATTACAAAGCAAGCAAAGTTGAATGTTACACTCTTGTTACCTACGCACATGATTTCATGTAAGTAATCATATATAATCAAATTAATAAACCTACTCTTAGCATTTTTATAATCAAGAAAACAATATAAATTAGGGTCCATAATCTAGGAAAGATTTGTATTTAATTTCAGATAAATCAGGGTTAAATTAATAAAAAAACACTTTTCGCATATATCATTTGAAACTCAGTTTATATCTTTTTCTTGGTTCTAATTTCCCATCCTTGGTATTGGGTGTATTTCAGAATTGATCGCGCATATTACAAAAAACATATTTGCTCCTCTTCCTCCTATCTACATCCACACAGAATTTGCATTTTAATATAACATTGCAGCCGGGATGAGAAATAGGGGGGGCTACATTTTCTAGCTAGCGACTAGGAAGCGAATCATTGCGAGGGTTCTGTGTAGAATGTGAATGTGAACCCCAAATCTTCCAACGCCGTATGGAGCGCAAAACAAGACGTCGGGAGGAAGGAGTACTCAATCGTATCGCCACTCGGCCAGAAGGCTTCTTGAACCGACCTCTTTATCTGGGTGACACTTCTGGAAATTACACAAGAGCAGATTGTGTTTGGAGAAGAGACCAATTGGAGGAGTGCCCCGACCAAGATGTCACCATGTATTTGTATTCAAGGTACTTAAATAGAGAATAATTAGGTACCTATACTAATCTTTCAGATGCAACTCTACGCGAACAAATTAAACAAAGCTTTCCGCAAAGATGCAGGTTATGCGTTAACTTCAAGTAGAGATAAAAGGATTAGTGATAATAGCGCACATAGAAATAAAAATACTTGAAATTGTTGTTGATTGTGGACTGTTTGGCGTCTTGCCACCTTAGAAGACTTCGAAGTGGGAGATGACAATATTATGTTCCACACTTACAGCGAGAGCCCGAAAACTCGTAAGAAAGTAAACGAAGCTGAGGCCGACTGGCTCAGATTTAGTGGCTGGAACCCACTCCATAAAAATGTTCTTCTAATACATGGGTATGCAGGTGGAGATGGAAAGTTACCTACCGTCATCCTTCGTGACGGTAATATATCGTTCTACATTGCGTAACAATACCTGGAATTCCTGAACTAAAATCAATTAGAAGATATCTAAATTGCAAGTTTTTCCGTTTCTTTTCTTTCCAGCTTACGTAAATAATGGAAGTTATAATGTGTTCGTATTGGACTGGGGTGAAATCGCTAAACCACCTTGTTACCCTGCTGCAGTTCACAATTTGAAACTGGTGGCGAAATGCGCCGCTCAAATGTTTACCTTTTTACGAAAGGGTGGACTCCCCGAAGACAAGTCTACTTGCGTTGGTCATAGTTTGGGTGCTCACCTATGTGGCCTCATCTCTCAGGCTTTGCAATTTCGAATGCATCGCATTATAGGTCAGTTCACTTCCCTCTCACTAGTCACAGTTATCTCTAAAATTCTAGTTCAAGTGTGTGTTTGGTATTCTAGCTTTGGATCCAGCAAAGCCTCTGATCAGAATTCAAAATAAGCTAGGAAGTGGAGATGCTGATGTTGTCCAAGTTATGCATACGAATGCTGGCCATTATGGAGAAGCTGGGCGCTTAGGAAGCGTGGACTTCTGTGTCAATGGTGGGCGAATTCAGCCCTTCTGTGAGAATAAAACGAGTAAGTGTGAACCGGATGGTGTTGTGAACCAGTAAGTATAGGTGTGAACCAGTAAGTAAAAAGTATCGTCAAAAAAACCTTCAGCCGACGAAGAAATTACAATTCTCCTATCTTTTTAAATCTTTTGGTTTACTAATTTATTTGAATATGCATTTATTTCTGTTTAGATGTTGCATTGTGCAGTCATATGCGCAGTGTATGCTATTTAGCTGAAAGTATCAACACAGCGACGTCTCGATTTAGCGCGGCATGCAGTAGAAGATGTCCCACTGGATCTCCAGGCACAAGACCCTCGAGCTCACAATCAGGGGAGCCAGTCCTGATGGGGGAGAATACACCCAACAGGTAGTAGAATATAATCGACGAAGTTTTATTAACGACAAGGGACGAGTCAAGAGACTAAGTGAATCGTTGGCCCATATGCTGTATATACATGCTGAGATTGAGAAGGTGGGAGCAAAGGGTGGGAGTTTGGTTTCTTTGGACGAAGCTGAGTTGTTCAATTGGTTTGATCGTGGGTGGGTGCATTATTTGCTTGCAGTGTTGTGGGGACGTACTGCGTGACAAATTACGACGAGCCTTTTTGTCCACAAACACCGGATGCCGTAGGCGACTTAAGATGTTGCAGCGATCCGGGAGAAGCAGCAATTGGATTCCCTTCGTCTTGAAATCTTCGTCCATCAACGCTGTATATGCAAAAATCACATGATGAAATTAATTACACTTTACAATTAGGGGTCGAGTTGGTGTAAAAATGATAAATAAAGGAACTATTGCTCAATGAGACTGGGTTTCTGAAATCAATGTGTTCAATCATTCAATCATCGCCATCATTATCATCATAATCATTCGCTCATTCGCTCAATCAATCATTCGCTTTATGAAGCTTCAATCTGGTATTTGAATTTGCTTATACAAACTCCGCACTATCTAAACAGTTTTAAATAGCTTCATACATTCCTCAAAATATTTCTTCCTACAACCTTCTCGCCTTTATGTGTTTTCATCCCTTTTCGTATGAGGATCACATAGCGGTAGTATGCACGGTTTACAATTCCAGCGAGGTAATTTATTTGAATTTGTTCAAGGGCCATTATTTTTCCTTCCTATAATGTTAATCCCATTTCTCAGTGAGATGACACGCCATGCCCGTAAATCCTTTCGTGTATTAATTGAAAAGTGCGTTGAATTTGAGCAGTGATGTGCAGCTATTGGGTGATGATAAGAGCATCAGGCAGAGAAGGCAGAGCGGTCACATGCAGGGAGAGAAGATACAGAGCAACCGGCAGTCTACTGGCGAATCGCTCTCGGGGTGGACGTGGTAGGGAACAACTCGTATAAGGGTTGAGCAACCGCGCCTGCCGAATTCACGTACAACTCAAATTCAAACTCATTTTTCAATTACAAGGCGGAAATTACGTTTAACCTTTCGGAACTAAGCAAAGATTCGTACAAATCAATAGATCAGCTACAATTAAAAAATGTAAGATAGGGAAAGTGTTTATTTTCCTGGCGTTTGTTTACGATCATGCGATCAGGTGGTCTAACGATGTTCCGTTCAGGACATGCATATAGTTGATAGCTTATTATGTCTGCGTATTTCCTACCGTTGCAACCACCAGTGGAGCAAGAGGCGACTCCAGAGGAACCAGATTTCCCTTGCGGTTGGTGGGTGTTGCGACCAACATGTCTTCAACGGTTCCGAACTCCGAAATGGGTGCTCTTCGGGCTCTGTTGGGCAGGAGCCCTGCAAGGTAAGGCTGAAATACAACTTGTGAAAAGTATGGAAACTTTGTAGTTCCGCTCATTCAGCTGTGGATCGGTTCTGGTAGTCCGTGTTTGCACGGTTTAATACGACAGTTGCTCCTCGGTGGAATCGACGATTTGCAAAGAGTCAATGAGGCCAGATTTTAACACGTATCCCCATAAAAATTGCATTGCCAAATAAATTTTTATCGTCTCTGGAAAAGGTCTTTTGGAATTTTGGTCTATTTACGTACCAGACTATTTTGTTGAAGTGACGGTATAGTATAAATTTTCGATTAACATCGGTGATTTGTTCAGTGGTTATAATCAACTTAACACAATGATGGATCTGTTGAGACGTCGAAGCAATCCATTCGGATGCAACAATTGTGACTTCCCCAGGGAATTTCTTTCAGCGAGCTGTCAAACTTCAACATATTTCGAACATGTCTTATCGTAAAGCCACACTCTGTAAACATACTCAATTTAACACAACAAAACCAGTACCTAAGCCATTGTACTTTCTGATTGGATTACACAAGAGCTACTCATGGGCTATTTTCATTTAACAGTTGAACGTAGTTCATTATCGTCCAATTGAAGTACGTGGGTGTTTACCAGAGAACAAGTTATTGTTGGACCACTTAATACTAAATGGAATGATCTGATGATGTTACATTCACGTTACGTGCACTCAGTGTCACACCACGTGATGCATTCGAGAGCAAACTTAATCTCATCGAAAATTTGTCATTGATTTTGTCTTTGAAAATTGATCAATTTGAAGTGATAGCAAAATATTTGCTCTGAAGTATTGAAGACTATAGTCATCTACAGTCGTCAATACCTATGATACATGTTGTAAAGCCTGCAGAGTACATTAAATTAAAATACAATACATGAACAAAATACCCCAGCTGATTGAAGAATTCTATGGGGGGATACTCGAGAAACACCGTCTAAACAATGAGATTTATTTTGTGATAAATTATTTTGAAGTGACTGTCTAATATTTGGCATGCGTCTTCATCGGTTCACCTACATCTAATCTTTTCGGAATAGCACACATCTGATATTTTATGAATGATAAACTGCCAATTCACAAAAAAAGAATCCCAATTGATTTAAGAATGCTTTTCAGGAATGGTTGTCAACGGTTTCGTCAATGTGTCAATAACAACCATCGAGCGACGATTCGGCTTGAGATCTTCACAGACGGGTTTGATTGCTGGAGCTTACGACATCGCCTCCTTTATTTGTTTGATTCCTGTCACTTATTTGGGAGGGCGAATTGGAGCCTCCAAACCACTTTGGCTTGGCGGTGGTGTTCTAGTCATGGGTCTTGGATCTTTCGTCTATGCCATACCACACTTTGCAGTTGGACCTTACAGGGATGGACGCTCATCTGAGAGCAATATATGTGGGTTAAATTCTACAACGACACTTTGCTCCGAAGATCAATCGACATACGACTTATCCGTTCTTATGTGGGTCTTCTTTGCTGGTCATTTTCTTCATGGAGTGGGCTCGTCACCTCTGTATACTCTAGGAGTGACTCTAATTGACGAAACAGTTTCTACAAAGATGTCTTCCGTCTATCTAGGTGAGAAAACGAACGCACTTAAAAAACGTGTTATTGAACTTAAAAATGATTTTTAATGCCTGTTGCGGGTGTTGATAGGCGTCTTCTATACGACGGCAATTGTGGGCCCCGCGCTTGGATATGCCTTGGGAGGTCACTTTCTCAGCATCTACACAGACGTGATGGTTGTCGACCCTTCACAGTAAGTAAAGTATTTATCGATGTTCACTCACATTTCTTGACTAGTGGAGATTAGTTCTGAATGCTGGTAGGTCAAAAGAAGACCAGAGAGAGGGACCAAATGTTTGTAAAAAATGAAAGCGAGTTCGTGAATATAATTTAGTCGCAGAACTGTGGCAAAATGAAATTCCGGTGGAATGTTATTTTCGTAGTGTTTTGATCCCCGACTTATTATACCTACCAGGGAGCTAGGAGATAGGGGTAAGAAGTACGACTTTGATAAATCGAGTGTGGTGTGGCTTCACGTAGATATAAGATAGTGGAAGGAGACAGGTTAAAGCTTCTGAATTATTCATGTGATGGAAATACTTAGAGTTAGATTGCTTTCATCGCACTTTCATTAGCGTCTCGGTAGACCGACGTAGACGTACTTCCCCGCGATCTATATACCGCGGTTATTACCTATTATAAGTAGAGATACGAAAAAAGGGCATTTTTTGGAACACATTTTATTGAAAAATTAGCATCCAAGCCACTTTTTTAAAAGCCCGTGCCCTGCACTCTTATTTTTGCAAAGTTTTGTTCTAAAGTGTTGTCGACACTAAACATTACTAAACAAAATTCTTGCCGTAAACTCTTGGAAAACTCCGAAAATTTACTTACATTCTTGTACAGCTTTGCCGGAAAATAACATTATCATGTATATAACGTGTTTTTTTATTGAATGGTGTGGTATGGTAGACTCTTTGTGACACAGTATTTCTGAAATTTTAACTTGATATAATCTTTAAGAAAATAATCTTTGAAAACTCAAAAAAAGTTGTAAAAATACGTCAATGTTTCAACGCGGATAATTTTCCAGCGAGAGAAAAAAAAATCACGCACGAATTCTTTAGAACACAGTCTGTAACATGCAATCTTCCTAAATGCCTGCCCCATGTAATCTTCGGCAAGCAAGTGAGTAAGGTAGAAATTCTTGAGAATAGCTCGCCGCAAGTCACACCCGAGAAAAAACAAAGATTTTTTTAGGTCATAGAACCCTCAACCCCCTATGGTTTTGCACAGTGTACTTGTACTGTTGGAGTTCAAATAAAATAAAATAAAATTGAATAGCCATTTCAATACCAAGGTCATAGCTTCTGACTGACTCACCAGGATGGCAGATCATTTTTTCCAATTCGGATTTTCTGGTAGACATCCGCAGTTCATGTTGATATTTATCAGAAAACAAGACAACTTTTAGACTGTTCAAACCAAAAAATAAAAATTACAAGAACCTTGCTTCGACAAAAAAATCATCCATTTCGCTGTAATGGTAATCGCGGATACACACGTTTACAGCATTTTATCTCAGGACAAAGAAAAACTATGCTGCTACGCGAATGTATGAAGAAAATACAAACCTATTGGCTCAAAATTTCAATTTTAAGCTCTTTTCCCCGCAGCTCTAGTCATTACTTATTAGGTGCTCACGGAAGAAGGGGGCGTGAAAAGCGCGGATTATTTCGAGACATCGTTTGGACCACAGCCTGACTCGGGGCTCAATGCAATCACAGCTGGTCGTGTGAATCAACGGCAGTAGACTAATAAACAAAATTAATTAAAAAACTAAATTAAAATTTCATTTCATGTTGATCCTGTGTGCGTGTGGATTATCTGCAATACCTGAAAATTTGAATATCTCGTTACAAGTTACAGCCCACGCATGGCGCATTCGAAAATCGAAAGATGAAAGAGGAGCTCACATGAAAAATGATATCATCTGTTGCCTCAGGCTTGTTTTCCTTTCAAAATGGAAACCCAATGGAGGCAGACACAGGAAAGTTTTTTCCTTATTCCTATCCGGAAAATTTCCAACAACAAAATGAAGAGTAACGTCGGATACAATACGCGCTAAGTGCGAACCAAGTTTGTAGTTTTTCCCCGATGTGGATAAATGTGTATTTGCGCTTTAGCACGGTGCGCGTGTGGTCCCCAGGGCTCAATATCGCCAGATAAAGCAGATTCGGGGCCGGGGCCGGGGCCGGGGCTAGAGCAGGAGCCGGAGCAGGGGCAGGGTGTTATACGTAAGGTTGGGGTGCAAAGCGGGAGCGGAGAAACACTGAGTCTGTTTGCTAACCAAAGTTTATTAGCTCTTCCTGAGGGAGAAAATAGGGTGGTTTTTGGGAGTATAGATAGATGCTCCCGCTGAGACTTTCCATTGTGCACAGTGCAAATATAAAATAAACATATATAGGTATACTCAAAGAGGACAACACTGTGAAATGAAATCCGTTTGCAACTTAATCTGGCCCTATTTGTTGATTCTGTCAATTTTTTGGTTTCGGAAACACATCACTTTCATTTCGAGTCTGGTACTTGTGAGTAGTGAGGCGTTCGTTCATTCCTTCCTCTTTTCAGGATTGGACTGACGGGAGACAGCAATGTGTGGGTGGGAGCTTGGTGGATGGGATTTCTGCTCACCGCGATGCTCTCAGTCGCCGTCGCCATCCCCCTCGTGGGCTTCCCGTCGCAATTTCCAGGTACGGGAAAGAGAGAGAATGATGGACGGGAATGGGTATGACGGCCCTCGACCAAGAGGGCATCACTCTGACCGCTGACGTAACTTTTGTCACCATTCATTTGTTGACTGTAGATAGGAACACTTTGTTAGCAAGTGTACTCCTGATCAGGGTTGGGTGGACGAAAAGTGACGTAAAGTGACGCATAAAAAATACATAAAGACGAAATGCGTAAAATATCTAAGGGTTGGATTTTTTATTTAAGTATTATTCCAATCTTGTTATTGATTCGTACAGGTAAATATCAATTGGCCATTTGTAGGTAGGCATGAGTATCACATAGTTCAAAGCGCGCCGCTAGTCCATAAACGGGGTGACGGTGCATACATATCAGATGGGTGAACACTTGCTATTTTTGGGCAGGTAGCAGCTAGAAGCCCACTCATCCACCTAGAACCGCGCCTGCTTCACAAATAAATCGACGGCTTGGGGCCCCTGACCATTTATTTCTGACAGGCGACGTCTTCTGATGAACTCTATTCATACTGAGATGTGTCCATACACCCATACACCCTCGACTAAATGGAAATGGAAACTCAATTTCACACTCGTCACGTGAAAACGGAGGTTATTGTTTTAATCATGTCACTTGACTGCTTTAGGGGCTGCTGAACTTCGCAATCAGAAGGTATCAGAAGCGCATGGGAGGATGAAGAAGGATGCTTTTAGCAAATTGTCAGAAATGCCAAAGGCGTTGAGAAATCTGCTCAAAAACCCAACGTTCTTCTTTCTGAATGTTGCTGCTGCATCAGAGGGTCTTCTAGTGTCAGGATTTGCAGCATTTTTACCAAAGTTCTTGGAGAATCAATTTGGAATCAATCCTACCGCATCTTCTCTACTCATGGGTAGGTAATCTTCAAACTGTCAGTGTCACCACATTAGTTTCATTTCTTGTTGGTCGATTGAAATATTAACTTTAACCAATCATGATATACAATCACAGCCTACCGACTTAGACGCAATGAGATCCAAAGGGCCGTCTGTACTTGTTAAATAAATGGGAGAAACAATACACTTATTCCAGCCAAGAAAAGAATACTAGATGCATCCACTAAGTAAAGCCACTTGGATTGTGATTGCCCTATTCTGTCTGGGTTAAATGCCAAAGCTAATTTGATACAAATTTTGCTATTTGATACAAGTTGGCTTATTGAGCAATCGCAACCCAAGTGGCTTTTCTTAGTAGGTATTCAATCACTACTACTAGTACTACTACACTACCACTACACTACTAGTACTACTACACTACTAGTATTCTTTTTTTGGCTGGCATAGATCTATTAATTAGTGAGAAACTCAGAGTTCAAACTTTGGTTCCCCATCGAAATCGTCATCGAATTACAATTCTATACTAGATCGAATATAGTATAATGGTACGTGGTGATCGTAGCTGATCGAATTGCTGTATACTAACTAAATCTGATTGTATGCGTGTGGCTCCAGGAATGATGACGGTTCCCGCGGGTGGTGGGGGAACTTATCTGGGAGGCTATTTGGTCAAAAAAATGGCTTTGAAATGTGCTGGAATCATAAAGCTATGTGTCGCATGTACCTTTGTGGGGGCTTGCTTTACATTTGGCTTCCTACTCACCTGTCCAAATCTTGCATTTGCCGGCGTTACTCAAGGATTTCAACAAGACAGGTATCTATACAACGGCGACTGAGAAAATTATCCGTGTGCTACCATTTTGCCGCGTGAAAAATCAAAATTGAAGTTTCTCTCTTTACGAATCGTTCTTGATTTCAGAGAGATGTCTCTGAACAGTTCTTGCAACGAGCTATGTGCTTGTTCAGCTGTTTTCGACCCAGTGTGTGGCAATGACAGGATCATGTATTATTCTCCATGCCACGCGGGTTGCAAAGAAGAGACAACAGAAGGGAACATAAAATTCTACACAAACTGTTCCTGCATTCCATCACTCGAATCAACAATCGCACAAGCAAAGAATGTCAACTGCGAATCAGATTGTCCAAATTTGGTCCCATTTTTGGTCCTCATATTTTTCGTCATGTTCACAACATTCTTATGTTCGATGCCTGCCCTCGCTGCTACATTACGGTGAGCCAGGCTAGATAATCCTTTTCCCCCATATACATTTCTAATTAAATTTTGATAAAATTCAAACAAGCTTTTGTTTGTTTCTCCTTTTTTTTAGGTGTGTGCAAGATGAGCAGAGGTCGTTTGCTCTTGGTATACAGTGGCTTAAAGTGAGGCTTCTGGGTACAATCCCTGCTCCCCTTTTGTTTGGAGCTTTGATTGATCGAACTTGCATCTTGTGGCAAGAGAGTTGTGACGATAATGGGGCTTGTTTGGTATTTAATAATCAATATATGAGCTAGTAAGTCAAATTTCGTACTTATATTTCTAAAGGAAATTTCGACGAGAGTGACATTCAAAACGTTTTAAATCTTTTTCAGCTACATGATGGGTTTGGCAATGGCGGGAAAATTGGTGGGGCTTACTTGTTTCTTCTTGGCTTGGTGGTATTATGTTCCCCCCACTGAAAACAAAGAAACAGTGTCAGAAAATTGCCGAAAGAATGAACAGTGAAATAAAATGAACAGCTCTTTGTAACAATCTCTACGCTCATATTCACCCATGACTGAATACAAGTAATTTCTTAATTAACATTATTATTTATTTCATATCAAATGTTATATTGTTTCTATAATCTATACTATTTCGTGTCTTTAAGGAAGTAAATATTTCACATGGATTTAGAGGTACGTCTTAAGATGCCTTTCCACGAACAAGGCCTAAGGTGGGTTTGTGTAAAATATTAATCGTAGATGTAAATACTTTACTTTGAAACTACATTTGTATTTAAAACTGTCCAGCGAAAAGTAATGACAGCTACGGGAATATTTGTACACAATCGCTGCCCTGGTTTTTCAGCAGCCGGTCAGGAGCTATCAGGGCGTTAACAAGGTATCACAAACAGCCAATCATGGTCAAAGCAGTGATGTTTAGATAACGGACTATCAAATTCGTAGTTCTTACCCGGCTATTGAAAAACTGTCCCTAGTTTAATCCCCCATCCCTTTGGTGAGATGTCGTCTTTACAGGAGCCTTTGTATAGGAACTAATGCACATTCAACTTCAAGAGGAAGTGTAAACATGCTTGTTGATGGCAAATGAGATAACACATTTCGCTGTAACGGATAACTACCTACAAAATTCCTAACAGACATCGCCAAGGGAGATACGGCAAAGGTCGACGGCAGGTATGAGCAACCCTCGGCCCGCGGGCCCATTTTATCCGGCCCGCGCGGCCCCGGTGTATTGGCATGTAAAAAGGCCCGGATTCAATAAAATATAAATTGTACAATTTTCCGTGAAGAAAAATGCACATACTTTTGTTTTTAGTGGTACTGATAAAAATCTATCTATACTTGGACGTATATTGTACCATATTGTCTGCGACTTGTTACTGAGATCTGTCGGATCATTGGAGTCCTTGATCACGACTTTCAAGGAAAGAGAGTTCATGTTTACCCACAAAACCTTCCTTCTCAGGATGGCATCAGACCCCTCAACTCTTTAACTCAAACACTGAAACAATGTCTGCCAATTCTGGGCTGGTAATGGCAATGTCATGTAATAGGGATAGGGTTGGGAAGGTGGAAGACGTTGGTTTGGCATGATATCTCAAAACAGTACCTTTTATTCGATAAGACGGAAAGTAAGTATATAACTTCAGCTATGCAGTCAGATGTTGTCCTGTGCGCACTACTATAGAACAGCAAAAATAACGTATGGAATGTAAAAGGCATAAGGTGGATTCAGAATGCCGTTTTTTTCAAGAAAAGTGGACAAGAGAATTCTTTTTCGCGTTAATAAAAGTAAAAGCTATTTTTTTAATATGTACTGAATCTGTTTCGGTGTTAAAGGAGTATACTATAAAGCGGCATTACTCTACCAAGCATTTGAGCTATGATGCATTCAAAGGACAAATAAAGAAAGATAAATTGGAGTCACTGCAGAGACATCTAAATGGACAGCAAAATATTTTCAAAAAGCGTAACTCGGAAGCCGAAGGCATAGTTCGTGCAAGTTTTATTGAGAGCCAAAAAATAGCCCAAAATTCCAAGTCGTATTCTGATGGCGAATTTGTGAAAGAGTGTATCGGGGTAGTTTTTGACATCATTTGTCCCGAAATAAGTAAGAGCGTTAAACCATTAGTCTTTCGCGCAGGACTTTAACAAGGCGCATTGATGAGCTTGCTGTTGATATCGACGGTAGTCTTATTATACGAATAAATAAATTTAAATCATTTTCGTTAGCAATGGACAGGAGTACTGATGTTGGTGACACTGCCCAGCTGGCTATTTTTGTGCGTGGGGTGGATGCAAATTTTAACATAACCAAAGAAATGCTATCTCTACAACCATTGAAGGGCACCACTTCAGGAGAAGATGTATTTAAGGAATTAAAAAAAGCAATGGAAAAATAAAAACTTTGTTTCAAAAAGTTAAGTGAATAAGTTGAGTAAGAATATCCACCGATGGGGCACTTGCAATGGTAGTGAAAAAATCTGGGTTGATAGCAAAAATCAAGTCAGAACGGACAGACAAGGGCATTGATGCTTTGCATGCGAACTATCGGTATTTCACTGCATCATACACCAGGAGAATTTGTGTGCCACGTCGCTGAAATTCACCAATGCGATGTCAACGGTTGTTTTAGGCATAAGTTTTATCAAGTCCCCAGCTTTGAACCACCGACAATTCAAAGAACTCCTGGAAGATATAGAATTTGACCACGAAAATCTCGCCCATTATTGTGAAGTTCGGTGGCGATTAGTAGGGGGAAAATGCTCAAACGGTTTTACGACATGAAAGATGAGGTGTTTATGTTCATGGAAATGAAGGGAAAACAAGTTCCTGAACTGAAAAGTAACAAGTGGATTTATGATCTAGCAATATTGGTAGACACATGAATGAATTAAACTACAGATTACAAACACAGGGGCAGTTGGTGAAGCAGTTGTACAGCCATATTTAGACTTTCCAAAAAAAACTTAGGCTGTGGGAGAAGCAATTGAGAACCGGGAACACTTTTCACTTTCCCAAGCTTGCTAAGCACAGTGACGCATGCTTTCCAAAGGATCATGCTGATGAGCTCCTGGCACTGATTAATGAATTCAGCGACAGGTTTTCTGATTTTAAATCGCAGGAGAGGCGAGTTTGTCAATTGTAGCTGCTCTATTTGATTGCGACGTTAACTCAAATACAGAATACCTCCAAATGGAGTTGATTGAGCTCCAGGGAAATGAAGATCTAAAGCGGAAATTCCATATCGTTCTTCTTGTTACTTTTTATAAGAATTATATCCGAATAGAACATTTTCCCAAGCTGGTGGATTACGCCATCCAGAAATTTGAACTATTTGGCAGCACCTATAAATGTGCGCAGCTTTTTCCTCGGATGAAATTCACCAAGTGTATGGCTATGGAGCTCTCCCGCCTCACCGATGATGTGGTCCGCGACTTCCAAAGGTTGCCAACGCCTGGTGTAGTTAGGTGCGAGCTTTGATTATATCCTAGTCCTACACAATCAAAGGTGCGAGTGTCTAGAAAGTAAAAATCCACCTGAGATGTTGACTGTCTATCTACTAATGAGTAAAGTGTATGTTATGAACGAGTCATTTTTGAGAAATGCACGTCAGATTACATTTCGAGGGATTGTCAAACCAGGAGTCTTCAGCGTGCTATAACATAGCACAGGATTCTCGAATTCCTTGACAAAAAAGGTATTTGCTACGTGTATTTTGTAAACATTCCAACGTTTCGCAAACCCTTCTTGAATTGCATCTTTGTTTATTTATCGTAAAAATTATATCATTTTCTTTGGCTTTTTTTATTTTTACTTTTTATTGTAAATTTTAATTATGTGAATTATGTTAAAATTGTATCTATTATTAACGTGAAACGCTCTGTGCCATGAGACAGTGTAAGACACATTGTCAAGTGTCAAACCATCACTGAAGTACGCAAGGACGTCATAGGAACCCTTCTGAAGTCATTGCTGGAAGAGAGGCTCTTCAGTTCGAGCCAAAGTCAAAACTTTTCTCTACTCAGCACTATTTTAGAGTTAAAAGTGTCACCTATCATAATTAACTCTCACCTAACAACCCATCACGGAAAACTCCTAACGATAAAATTGATAAGTATTCTAAAACTAGATTCGCTTGACTTTTGGTCCATTCATCTCAATTGATCTAACACCGTTGCTGGAGCACAGATGTACTGCTCTCTGTAGGATTGTTCAAGAATCTACCACTCACTTCTTCACGCTGCTTCCACACATTGTGATAGATAGATTAATTAATTTCTTTCCCGTTACACTGACGCGTTGTGATCAGTTAATGACAAAATGACAAATCATCTCATACTGACTTTTTCGTGTTGACACTTCATCTCCCAAGTCCAAAATCCTGATTAACTAACGACTTGGCGTGTAGTGGTGGTTAAGAGCTGGTCCCTCGTTGCGGGAAGCTACAGCGATAAACAGGTCGATAATACGGCTGTCGGTTGTTGGGTTTTGCTAGTTGGTGGCCTGGCGTCGCGTGAGTAGGAGATCCGCACGATGGATGTGCTTCGTTGACACAATGAAAGAAACATTTCACCCCCGATATCTGAAGGTAGCCCAATCTGCTGCAGTGCAGTGATCGTCTTACATGTTCACGTAAGTAACCATGCCGAAAGATTGTTGTTCGTAAATCGTCTATCATTTATGTGAATCATTTCTGTTGATACGAGAAAAATGAAATCTGGCTAAAGCGAGGAATTAACATAGCAATTATTTTAAATAGCTACAAATTTTCCATTTTGTGAAACTTTTTTATGTCCGATCAGATTTTAACTAAGAACATCGGGGTGTCTTCTGGTAGGCAGGTGTTGTTAATTTATTTTAATCGTCTTTGAAGGTAATATTTGTGGTCCAGCATGTTTTTTTCCCCGGAGACTGGTGACGTTTGATCAATTCGTGTTGCTGTTGTAGCAGGCGAAGAATGGAGTTATGAAATATGACTAGATTATGTGTTCCACATGAGTTTCACTTTCGAAGCTCTGTCGAGAAAAATAATTATTCAATACTATACGTAACTTCTTTGAACTTTGACCAATGCTGATGATCCTGATTAAATTTCTTTGTTCTAATATAGCGTGACATGTTTAGTAGTTTCACAATACGATTTAAATAAAACATTGATTTGGTCCAATAGTGCACGACGAACCAGCCATTTGATAAGTTTATTGAATTCATTGTTTTTAAATATTTAACATCTCGTGATTGTTCAACGTATCTCAAAGTCGAAGTACGTTGCAGTATGTTGCAGTATGTTGCATACGAAGAGGTTTCAAAGACATAACAACGACCGGGAAAAACATTTCCACGCGAACGCGTCTGGTATCTCACGGCAAGGAAATACATTTCACGAATCTTACAGTCGGATGCAAAGTTTTTCTCAGGTCGACTCACCTATAGTCTGAATATTGATTGTTTTTTAGTTTTCTTCGATGCGATTTTTCGCATTGCGACAGAAGTGCCGAAAAACGCGTTACTATTTTGTTTCCCACCCCCACATTTACTCTGCAACAATCGCCTGCCCTCACTGCATGCGATATTCAAATAGTTTTTTGACAAATCTTATAATCAGAGCTTTTTCCTTTGTCGAGTTGAGAAGTCGTACCTTCGTTGTGACTAACGGGCTTTTATCGAGATAAATATTAGTCGATTAATCAGAATCGATTCATTTTCAAATCAACTGCGCATATACAAGCACATAATTTTGTTGTGTATTAAGCTTAATCACTTGTTAGTGTATCGAACTTCTTGCCTCTGAGACGAAATGATCGAATTGCGTAAGACTGACTCCGATGACAGCTAGGACTCTGACAGCAGCAAACATTTTTTTCGGCATCCTATTAACAAATAGCGTAATATACACAGCCGCCAACTTCCGTATTTTTTTCATCACTCGTATTACGGGACCTTAGTGAGATTTGAAACTCGTTGTTTAGAAGAACCGACCATGAGCACTTCAAGCAGTGGAAACCATCGGACTCATCGCCGCCAAGAGTCAATCTACGCTTTGACTGGACTCTACTCAGAAATAGCAACTAATGAAGATGATGGTAATGAGAAGACACCATCGGCCAGTGGGGAGGCTGGATCATCGAAAGCCTGCTGTCACGAACCTTTCGTCAAGTGTCATAGCAGAAATCCTTCCTCAGGACTTCTGGATAGGTAATACTCTAACGTCTAAATAAGTCTTCTCTCGTGATATATTTTGTTACATGTGAGCTGCGAGGACAGCCGACAGACGATATACGGGGCGTTGCTATGGCGGTGGGTTCAAGGTAGCTCAGGAACCAGAACGTTAATGTGTGTGGTGACAACGGCATTGTTGGAGAGACTCAGGGAAGGTCTCTGTTAGTCTCTGGTATGGGTAGTTATAGATGGTCACAGTGAAGATGGCGATAACTTAGTTGAATACCCATTGGATTGGGACATAAAAGCGGAGCTGGATTAGAACTTTAAGCATAGAATCGTATGGAGATTAGACAATGCATAGCAGATTTAATCAGATTGTCACGTAAACTACTATTAGTGCATACCACGTGGGCTAGTAGTAGTTTGATTATGGTGGGTGAGGGCGCCTAGCCAGCCAGCTAGCCCATGTAACGAGCAAGTACGGAGTACTTTGAGTCCACCCTGGGCGATCGTGACGACGAAATCGGACCGTAAACATCCTGCCGATAAGCCCTGGCTGGACCGATTGGGGGCTCCGTGCTTCACTCTTTTTTAAATGTTTCTATTACTATTCATACTTGTTGTTTCTAAGGATAGAAGTCGGCCTAGAAACCCTTCCTTGTTAGGGTAAAATAAACATCGCATTTGTCTTCAAAATATGGGTACTTAAATAATTGAATGTTTTTCCCTCTCACTGCCAACCCCAAGTGGCAGCAAATCCCGTGACAATATATCTTGTAAAACTTGAAGGGAAGCTACTAAATAAATGAACGAAAAACTGATTTCATTCGACCACTTAATGAAATTCAGCAGCCTGATACTTATATAATTACAAACTCGTGTTCTCTTTCGAGCGATAAATTAATAATTCACTAAACGATAGCAACTCAAGAAAGATATTGCCTCGTTAACCAATCAATAAGGCTACATTATCATGTAAAATTGACGTCGTCCCGGCCACTGTAATTTTTTGACCTAATACTACCTCCCCATTTCGGCAAACGTTGAAGTTAAGAATGGCTATAATTTGAGAAACGCACAAAGGCAATTTATAACTTTTCAGTTTACTTTAAGTGAGGGACTGGGAAATCTTCCAGTTATAACCCAATCCTGACTCCACTGAGCCGTGTGAATTTTTTAACATTCCAGGAGCGTTGAAAAGGAGAAAACTCACACATTTGTCGAGCCCGAAATCATACTTGACGACTCTCGAGATTGTGGAATCCTCTCTTGTCGACCAAAAGCAATTCAGGGTTCAGGAAACATAAAAGTAAATATTTTAACAGCCCCATGCCAGTCCATTTAATTATGATTGTATCACGTCTAAATGAGATGTTGTTTTTCTAGGTTTTCGTATTTCTCTTGTCATTCTTGGTTACCCTACAACAAGCTTTAAGCTCTGGCTATATTAATTCTGTGATAACAACGATAGAGAAGCGATTTGAGATTCCTTCAAGTCTATCTGGATTGATTGCATCTTCCTATGAGATAGGAAATGTTGTGACAGTCATATTTGTCAGCTATCTGGGCTCCAGGCGACACATCCCTGTCTGGATTGGTATTGGTGAGTCGGCTATAATGAGTACGAAATAGATATTTTATAAAATTTTCCAAATCCCAATCCTGTTTGGGTATCAAGCTTATTTAAAAAATAAGTATTTATTATAAATTTATTTGGACACATGTCACTTACCCTGTTTAGTGAACAGTTTTTTTAAGTCATTATTATATTCACAAGCAATGAGGCAAACCATTGAGTGGTAAATCTGCCCAGATTCTTTAGAAAAACATTACATTCAGTGTTAAATCTTTTAAGAACATGCAATTAAAAGCAAATGGATAGATCGGACCATATTTTGAGATTAGTATGATCTATCCCCCTAATGCTATCAACATAAAGCTACCCTCAGGAATATATACAATCTTTGATGTTATTTTATGTAGGTTCCATGATCATGGGTATTGGCTCAATCGTCTTCATCTTGCCACATTTCATAGCAGAACCACATCTCGCTTCCAGTTTGGCAAATTCAACTGAAGAAAATATTTGCCGTGGTGTGTCAGTTGGGCTGCGAGAACAGTTCATGGGCTTAGGACGCCTTGGCACTGGTGAGTTGCAATCCACTACTTAAATAATCTATGCCTTTGACAATGAAAAAATTAGCAGGTTCAACATTTGATTACATTTGAGGGGTAATATAATCAAAGGTTCAACCATTCTTTGTAGTATTACTCCTGGAGGGGTTAAGGTTGTATTTTATTTAAAACTATTGGCCAAAGACGATGCCGCCAATACGGGAGGGGGGGGGGGGGGGGGGGGGGGGGGGGGGGGGGATTGCTTTCATTATTCGACCAAACAGCAGATCTCAGGAATATCACAGTGCGCTCTGCGCATAAAATTGGGCATTAAAGTAAAAAAGTAGCATGAGATGAGAAGATAGTATATTTTTTTTAAAGAGTTTCCTAAAAGTTATCTTGTCCCCTAGCCTCGTTATTTTGCCAATGCCCCCCCCCCCCCCCCCCCCCCCCGATTGTAATCCTGCAAAACAACTTTGCATAACCAAGAGAAAAATTCTAACAACAAATTTCAGGCTGGAGACAACTTTTTGTTACCCTAGACTACTGAAAAAAGCGGATTTAAAACCTGCTATTTGTTCGTCCAATAGGGCTCTCGGCGCCTCCACTACCACCTCATAACAACCTGCGAGGAGACAACTGCATCCAAGGGTCACCTTCCACTGCAGGACCTGTTATCTTGTTCGTCGTGGCTCAGCTGTTGTTGGGTTGTGGTGGATCTCCTCTCTTCACTCTCGGGACCACCTACATTGATGATCACGTTCGCCCAGATAGTGCCTCTCTTTACATCGGTAAGCCGGTAGTCGATATTGAGTACTACGTAACGTTGCCAAAACATGCAAATTTTTAAGTTAGGCAGTGGTAATCGATAATCCACGTTAAACCTTACTTATTTTTGTTATCAGCTTGCATACCGCCGTCAGAATGTCCTAAGACGGTTTTAATTTTCTTGAATTTTTATTAAAAATGATGTCAGGTCAAGGTGTAGCTTATGAATAAGTGGAGATGGGTTACAATAAATATATTTATAATGGATAAAATCTTGAAACAGATTTTTGAAGGTGGATTTGATGGTAATTAAATTAATTAAGTTAGTTTGATTTTAGCTCTAAAACATGCACACATCGCCTGTCGCTCTCCTTAATTAAAGCTATGCATATGGAGCTGTACTGGTTGAAAGTGGGAAGAGTTTACCCATCCTCTTACCGGGAGTTATTGGATGAGCGTAGCGAGCAAAGCGAAGACTTCAACTGGACTTCTCGTAGAAAAAAAATGTTGATGTTTCTTTTTGTGTGTGTGTTTGTTTGTGCTCTGCAGGCCAAACGGCTGGTCCGATTTTGATCAAATTTGTAGTTCACCGTCGAAATCTCTCAATTTAGACCATCTTCATTTTTCAGCGCAATCGATCACACGTTTTTCTCAGAAATTGCATTTTTATACATTTTTGCAATTACAATCATCTGTTTTCATTCTTTGATTACTGCTTAGAGTCCAAACGGCTGCTTATAGCTCAATGAAACTAGACTGTAGGACTGGTGTAAATTTGTGCGTGTGCTGTTTAGTCGTTCTCTTGTTAATTGGATTTTAATTGGATTTTTTCAGTTTGAATTGATCCTTTTCTCACAATGCACGCCATAATTCTGCACCGAATCTGATGAAACTTTCAGAATAAGTTTAAATTGATAAATACCAGATATTTGTAAAATTTTACTGTCGTACAAAAGTATGTATATA
>QKMV01000614.1:0-20809 GCA_003287335.1 Lednia tumana
ATATAATAAAACCACAGCGAAGATTTTAAAAATTATTTTGCCACTATTTTATAAGCTAAACAAAAACACATCCATCAAGTGTCAAAAGTGACCATTCACAATCATTAATACCCACCGTACCTACTTCTGTATTGTGTCAATTACTACACCCGCGCTGCAAGTCTATTTCTGGTGGATCAATTAAACAGTGAGAGGGATTTGCATTGTTTTATGATCGAAGCTGTACTCCACTGTTTGAATATAAAATACGTTTCATTGGAAATAAATTGGGTCAGCCATGAGAGGTAGAATGAAAACTGGTTCTCTCTCTCACTACGTCCGATTGTACGAAACGATGTTTGTATACTGTAGCTAAAGCAGCTAGATTCGCGTCCACTTACATATGGCTTGGGTGTGGCACTCAGTATGGACCAAAGATAAAGATCTAGCCCTAAGTTCTGTCACTTAGAGATTTCATTACGTAACATGCAATTGCTCCGGACTGCGGATCCGCCTACTACAAATAGTACTAATTTTAATAAAAGCTGAACTTTTCAAGAGACCACTGGTAAAGTTCATCTGGTACTTCAAATGAAAATCGAACGAAAATTTCAACACATTCAATAAATCAATTAGCTAATTCAAAATCTCCCCATGCAAGAAAACGATATAGAGATTAGTTCAATTGATATTAACCAGCTCGTTTATTGAAATTTGTTATCCAATACCGATCAGGCACGACTGAGATTTGTATTGTTAAAAGTAATACTATCTGCAATAGGCATCACTTTCTATCATAGCCAGTAGCAGATTCTTGCTTGAAAAACTGCGAAATGATTAATCAGCATAGATTGATTTCCATGCACCCGAAAAACTTCTAAATATGTGTCCTTATCAACCACCAACATAGCCAGATTCAATTTGTACTATAGGTACGTTACATAATTAACCAATGCCACATTATAGGCAGTTTGTTTGTTAGAAGTTCTCAGCTGTTTAACCCATTTAATTACAGTTCTTTTGAAAACTAGTGCTGGAATTAGGCAGAAGACTTGAATCTTAAGAATTTAATACCACATTATTTTAAAATCTTCCCCTTCCCCCTCAAGTCCGCTACAACACCAAACAATCAGATCCCTAAAGGAGAGTTCATCCAACTCTTCATCTATTGGACATCGCCTCTACGTCTTTCCATTATTTCCGTCAACGTGTTGGTCACCACCGTTCAGTTTCCGGTTTGTGTCCTCAAAGGCAGCGCCATGCTAGTTGTCTTCTGTATCATGACTTGATTATAATTACACGCTGCTGTCTTGCATCAATTTTAGCACGATTGTGCGCGCGCATACAATTACTGTCTCACATACGCGAGCAAGAGAAACGAGAGCTCTGCTTGGTGCATTCGAGGAGTTATATTAATTGTATCATTTTTATGATACGCTTCACGAGCATTAGAATGCGTAATCCGCGGAACCATGGCAATGAAACTTATGTCACGTAATAATACATAAAAAAGAAAAGTCACGAATGTCAGTGAACTCAACTTTTCACATCTATGCACACCAACGACGACAAAGACGACGACGATTTGACTAGCACGACGTCCATGTCGTTTCGGACGTAGCAGGCGGCCATCTTTGTCTTCATATCCTGATTACATTGCTCGATGGCCGAAAAGTTTTGTTTGTACGATTCGTGCAGGCAGAGGAATTAATCCGTTCGTTTTCCCGCGGCTTTGGTGACTTGCCAATGATATCTAGGTAACTTGCGGTTATACAATAGCTGAGTGTTTGCTCTGGTACAATTAAAACCAACGATTCTTGTGAGATGTAACATTATCCAATTCTACTCTCTCAGGAAATAAACCGGCAAAGCTTCCGTAAACATAAACACACTTTCCATCAAGCGTGGCGAATTGTGAAAAAACGACCGATTATTCCGTGTCAATTTTGAATTAGATTCCTCCTGTTGTGTACACATACTTGGTGGATGTATTTACAATGTGAGAAAGGAATGGTCTAACTTCTGGGCGAAAAAAAAGTCTACAATTTAAGTCTGTCCGAAAAGAACAAAAATTATAAACGCGCTTTTCGGCTTTCAATGCCATGAACTTGCACGAAACGACAATTTGTTGTTTTTTAATAAAGAATGACGAATGTCCATCAAGTGTATCTAGTTTGTCGTAGCACTTAGTAAGTGGTCCGAAACGCAGAACTACAAGCAGACACTTGCATCGAACTCTCTTTTCAGTCCAAGCTTTACTCCCGTGCATATTATACATGGCGCGTCAAATTTTATACGCCGACTGAACATATTAATTGACGCCTTTTTAGAAAAAGGAAAACCGAAATATTTTGTTTTATAATTGCTACATTTCAATGCATTGTCACGCCATAATTTCTTGCAATAAATCCGACATTTTATAGTCTCAAACAATTCAGATTCATCCAAAGAGTTAAGACATAACTTGTATTTCAGCACCGTTGTTTCACGGTGATTGCAATACAGCACCAAGACAGGTTAATTCGTTTATTGTGATACTGATGACCATCTCGGATGTTACACAGACGTTTCGAAAAGGATTATTTTAGCAATACTGTTTACCTTGCATCCGGTCCGCATTTATACTAAAGCCGCCGCCATGTTCGGCTTTTCTAATGTAATTAACATGATCCCGTCTTTTGTACCACTTTATCTTACATGTGCATCTTCACAATCAATCATGTAAGTAGTCCATAACGTCATACCTAGTCTTACGCAATGAGTAATGACTATATAAAAATACCAATTACGCCAGCTACAAAAAAATGTGTATGTGCGAACCTATATCTACTTTTTTGTACCTATATATCCTTTTAAGCTCACGGCTGAAGCATATAGCATTAATTTAGGTCCTCAGCCTACTAAATCATACCGCGACCTATGGGTTTGTATGCTGCTATGCTTTTCCGGTACAAATGAGCAAAACACTCTCATGTCCTTAAGCTTGGGATGGGTCATCATAATTTATAATAATTATTTAATTTAGCAAAGCTTTTGAGCTCTCACCATTAGATAAAACAGAACTTGAGTTCATGGCATACAATTTCTTCTATTACTAATGGTTGCCATGCTCTATAAGAAAATTATAGTTTGTTCTCTACGTATAATTAAAATCATGAACGCAAAACAAAAGTTTAATTTAATATGAGTTAACTTTATCGTGTCTCCCTGTACTTGCGTATACAGTGTAATGCACTTTGCAAACTGATAATTACGAACATATTCTCAAGACACTTCACAAACTTCGCATACTCGACAATGTTTCAAATAAACCATTCTATACCATGGTTCACGCAATGATGAGTGAGATAACCTATTGTTTCACCTTGTAAAAAAATAAGGAAGCCTCCGGTCACCAGTCGAGCATGCAAATGATATTTAACGAAAAATAAGTGAAATTCACGGGTAGCAGGAATCGGTGAGCGCCGAAGAGGCTCGCTGCGTTTAAGATTGTCTTTGAATGACCGGCACCGAGGCAGTGTTGGGGTCAATAGCACGGTGTGGAGGAGGTGGTGAAGACGATCCACACACACCGAACCGGCGCGTATAACCGGAAGTAACGGAAGAGTCGTTCATACTTCCTGGTTAACCCTAACATGGAGTTTTGCTATGTCCATACAGTACTTGTGATCGTAATTATGCATCTTATATTGTTACGCGTATTGTATTGGGGATACGTATTGCGTAGACGATCCTTATATACTATACGATACGATACCTGAGTTAAGTGATACTGCACCCACTCAATTGAAGTTCGTCGCGAATGTGGAAAGTGAATGTCCAGTCACCAAAGGCAAAGAACTCCATCGCGTCTCATGCCAACCACAAGTTACAAATATTGATATGGGAATTTCACGATTGGATCTACCCACAGTGATACAAAAAGTAACGGACAAAAATAGGTTACACCTCCTTCGCACTTATATGTTTTCAAAGCAATAGCGTATAGATAGGTGCAAAAATGAAAAGCGAATTAAATACGCACATGCAGTTCAGATATTCGCGGCCTTCAATTATACAGTCTAGATGCATATCTTATCTATTACCTATTTTAGAAATGTAAATCACAGCAAGCATTTTAAATGATGCACACGCTACAAAGTTCAGAAGAATTGTCTTATATATGGCACACCTCCTTGAAAGCTGGTGTATACAATCCGTATTCCTTTACAGTTTACATATTTTGTACAACAAATAAGCAGATGTCATTGTTTGTCCTCCTATATATATATAAATATATCTGAGAGTCAGTGACGTATTTCTCATGTCCGAGAAACTTTTCTCAACTGCCATATTGGGAGGATGGAATGTCCTTATTAAATAAACTACCGGCACACAGATCGGATGGACTCCAAAGTAGCCGCAGCATCCGCTTTCACTAGGTTTCAAAAACATTCAAATAATACCGTATATATCCACCATGTTAAAAACGTCACATTTTACTACATTTTTCTTGAAGCGTTACAAATTTTTTTACACACACATCGTTCAATATTGATTTAACGCTCATTGATTTTAAAACGCGTTCCATTTTTTGGTAATACAGTTGAAGAGGCATTACAACTTCACTCGAGAAAGTAAATTCGCGTTCCAAATTGAATACAGCGTGAAAAACCAACCTACACGGATCCGAAAAGCTAATAAACAGTCGGCGGTGGAATTTGCTGGAAAGTTGGTTATTCTGGCGACGACGCCGACGTACGACCAGAGGAGACAATATTGCCGACACTAAAACCGATCCTGTTTGATGGCCGCCGGAGCCCCAGCCTCCTAATAAGGCTTGCTCGTGGGCTTCGCGAGGTAAATGGACAAAGGCCAGACTCTACCTACACATGACATGTCTTTCGCATGACTACAAGGATTTTATGTAACATTTAGACTTGCCTATCAGTGACGTTAGCATAAACAAAGCGATATGAATGTTATTAGGTTTGTTACATTTTAGATCTGCCATGGTTTTATCACCGTGAGCTGAAATTTAACTGCAACTTTTTATACCCCAGATAACAGCGATTCACAAAGTCAACGTTGAAACATTTCAGTGGCTAATTAGTTCACATCATCTTGTACATGAAACTGATTAGAAAGGTAGGTATTGTCGCTCTACATAGATGCTCGATTGCCATTCGATTGAAGTGCAACGAAATCAAATAAAACAAAGTCTTTAGACTGGAGCATGCTAATGACATTGATAAGAATAAGATGCTTCATTAGAAGATAATTAACAGTATGTAACGCATCCTCTAGTGTACAAACATAACCTTATTCCTGTCGTTAGAGCGTGCACAGATCCATGTATAATACGCGTACATACTTTAGATAGACTGGTGATTCCGATTTGCTTCCTCGATAACGTCGGTTAACACATTACGCGAATAAATCGCATATCATTGAACATCTTTTGGCTGTAAAATATTTTTCAATACGCGATACGCATGATAAACCATGGTATATTTGCGTTCAAATCGTGCTCGTTTTCTATTTGAATAACAAAAGTACCACAGGCTAAAGAACATTAAAGAGCTGAGACATATGCCAAGTGATTTTCATTTTTCCCATGGCATTGAGAAGAAAATGAAAATGAGCCGGGAGGTCGTCTTTAGTCAACACAAGTACAGTTAGACTGCTTACATGGGAACGCAAAACATTTTCAGAACCGCCGAATGAAGAATCCATATATAAAATTTTAATTTAATTATATACCTCATGAAATACAACAATCGAAATGTGTTCACAGAACTTGGCTATAAGAAACTCGGATATTATCTTTTAGTAACTTATTATTACAACAGTGCTTAAATTTGTTCTTTTTTCTCTCCCACCTATGGCGTGTAAACATAACTGTACACATTTTCATTATCAGTTTTTGAGAATATATTGCTGGAACAAAATATACCCGAGCACAGGCCATTGCATGTTCATTAGGAAGAATGTAAAACGTTTTGGTAGAATGTATTTGTAGACACACGGTTACACTGGATTTCCACCGGAAAGTCCGTCAGCTCTCAGATGACTCGCAAGCAAAGCATGTCCTCTCCCAGGGGTTAGAGGCCTTTATAATTTGAGGGTAATTTAGATTGCAACGGAAATTGTTAGTATCGCCGAAGGGCACGACATAATTTACCTTTATACAGGAGAGTATTTCTGTTGTGTCGTTTTTTATACATTTTAGACACGATAAGAATATGAACAACGTGTCAAGAAAAGCGTATTGCATGTCGTTTGATCTTCGGTTGAATCTCCGGCAAGGGAGATGAACAATGAACACCCCGCAGTGTTTTCAAAAAAATATCTGTGGCTTTTTTCACATCAACGGAGTTTAATATGACCAACCTCATGCGCGTGCGTTCTTTCTGTACCAGTTTGATTGTTATATTGTGATAATGCAAATAAGATAAATCTTAACTTTCACTTGGTTTGACAAGCAAATGGTAGATTGTTGTTAAATTATAGCTGCTGTATATTACACCTACTGTTTATACCTAAGGGGGTGTTTTAAATTTCAGGAGCATTTTAACATGTGTGCCGATAGGGAAACACGATTAAAATTTGCCCTTTATGAAGACATCCGCTTATTATAAAGCAGCAACTGCTGTATGGCTGATACTAGAATAATAGTACACTGCTGTAAGATGGCTTTTGCATTCAGGAATAACGTTCAGCAACTTTTGCTGACAAAATGCTTTCAATTCTTTTAATTATCCTTTCTAATAATAATTAGCATCACGGCCATCTCATCGTAGGGCAAAATGTGATGATGGAATATTTATTGCATCTTCTTTCTGCACTCATCACTTTCACTAGAACATACAGACTTCCTTGCTTAATTTGCATTCATTTTACAAAAATAAACACAAAACGACCAAAAGTTGAAATCGCCTTTACGAACATTTGAACGCCCACGGTCGATGTTCTAAGAAATACGACAAATTGCGCAATGACAATTTTCTCGTGCGTCTCGGGATGCATCCGCAAGCGATGCAACTTTAACTTCATTTTTATTATTACATACTCATAATACTTATCTACAAGGCTAATAGATTTGTCATACATATTCCTACACTCAGCCTACTTATTGTCAAGCCAATTTGCTATATCTAAGACTAGGATTACACTAACATTCGGCAAATTACGTACTTCAATTCCATGCAAGTACCACAGGATGTATCTATACCACGCATCACGCCAATCAAAATCAAAGATGTTTCAAGTAGATATAAGCAAATATTAGCAGTGTGTTGATAATCAGTCCAGTATAAGTTGCGGTTTAACTTTCGCCTGCACTTACAAGTAATACAAGATCCAGGTCGATCAGCGATGACGAAGTCTCAAAACTTGCTTCATAAAGCCAACAGTAGGCGGATTATTCAAATATCCAAACAATTTCCTCATGTCATGATGCGATCTCCATGTGGATCAGTGTACTGAATTTAAATCAGCATTGAAGCTTTGCGTGTCAATTGGGATTTCATTGACTAGCTGGACACTTCACAAATACATCGTTTGTGACGATGATGTGTGAAATTGTTAGGTGAATCTCTATATTTGGTTGTCTGAATTTACAGTTACATTGGCAGAATTGGTGCACCGGATGAGCGATCTCATAAAACGCTCTCGAGAATGCCACCAATTAGCCAACCAGTCACCACCTATCCTTTCAATATCTTTCTTCGGGCAATATTAACAAGAATACATTATGTACAAGATAAAATTATACGGACCCACACATGATGCATAGTTAGTTCTTTAACAACCGTTACTGCAGTAGGTATAAACCACACCTGAAAACACCATGCTGCACGAGCTAAATCCTTGACATTAATTCAATAACTTTGCCTTCTATTACAACGATTGTAGGTTAAAATTTTTGATTTAATAGGCGAATATTTCTATTTATTACTAATTGTGTGAATTTATGATAAAAATAAGGAACGTGGGTTCAGTAAAGAATGGTTTTAATTGCTAGTAATTAGAATTCTTGGCATTTAAGTTGTACGATTCGCGTGGTTATGATCTCAATCTACAATTGGTTCCAGCGACTTAAAATTTAAATACAAAATGGCCGCTAAAGAAATTCGCATAATTAATTGCGCACATCAGTATGTGTCACTCTGATAAGAGGTCAGATCCAAACACAATGAAAAGTGCAATGGGAATTGAATGAATTCAACATTTAGCCTGCATAGGCTACCCATACCTGCTACACTCTCTCTTTTACTCTAAGTCCTGTTCACCTTTTTAAAGTGGTTTGACATTTTCAACCTATAACGGCTGCAAATCATGAACTTCGAATAGGTTTAAATGAGTAAGTTTATAGCCAGTGCAGTTTATCTAATGTACTTTCGTTTAGAGAGATATTATTTTAAAGTCGAACTTAAAAAGACAGAAATTCGTAGAGTAGGTATGGGAAGTATGGACCATCGCAAGGCGAAGATTCGGTGGAAATGACTGCACATTTAGTTCGGTTTACAATATTCCTCTGATCTGTCTCCGAAAATAAAAGGCTAATTGGACAAGGCTCACGATTAGCCAGACGTTGTTAACTACCCTTTGACCTGCGATTATGACCAAGCTTAATCGCATACAGATCGCAGACCGGCGTGGGAGTTTGTCGGTGTCTGTCTTCACTTGGCCGGCACGATTCTGAGAAAGATGCCCCAAAGATCAATGCAAATTCGCTGTCAACGCATTGTCTTCCTACCTATGTTTAGTTAATCAAATTAAAAATGGTGAAAACGAACAATGAAACAATAATTTTGTCAATAGGAAAATGTGTAGTTGTGTGTAGGTAGATTTGTAGCCGAAAATTGAATTTCAGCATCGTAGCCGTTAAAAGAAACGCTCTTAAACTATCCAGAAAAAAAGTGAAAAAGCAGTTGAAGTCAACCTGTTTTGTGGTCACTGATAACTTGTAAAGATTAGGCAATGACGAAGGTCGTTAAAAACAGAACGGCCTTGCTACAATAACGGTGATCGGTAGCCGCAAGTTGTCGATCGAATTCATTGACGCCATTTCAATTAATCAATCAATTAGTCAACACATGTGTCACAAATCGAAGAATTACTTTAGAAAATATGCAGCACATGTACATATATATACCTATTTTAGGTATAGTCTTGTTGCAAAACGAAGGAGATGGGTATTTGCATGTCGGAAATCGTTCACAATTTCCATGGATGACCAAGGCCCATTCGCATGCTTCCGCTGTTAACAGAAGAGTGAGGTTATTAGTAAAATTGGGAACCACTTTTACTTTCAAACTGTAAGCCGCTGCTGCCTCGCTGCACGAACATCCGAAAATAAACGTAACTCCTCGAATTGAAGCTGTTCAACTCGTTTCGTTAGCTCGCGGTTCTTCAGTGAACCAAAACACATAGTAAAATGTCCATGCTTCGTTAGCGAAAAACAAAAGTTGGACTCGAATTTTCAATTGGAATTCATTAATATGACAATTAACAGCTCATCTACTGTAATCGTACGGTGATTATAGAAATACAATGAAAAAGAGTCAAAGCAATAAGAAATGTTAATTAATTACAAAGAGTATAAACTCAAGGTACAGCTATGTAGGACTTAAGGTGTAGTATGTGCCAGACAATACAGAACCTTCACTTTGCCAAATGATGAGAAATCTTGGGTTTCCTGTCAAAGTAACGCTTCAGAGGTTCTAATGTCGAGGGGTTAATAACGTCGACTCATAACGTCGACTCAAGGGCGCCAGATGTTTTGTAACACTTGGTTATAGTGTATGAATAATATGTAATTGATAGATTATTGTAAATACGGGTTTCGAATGAAATAGTTGTTGTAAACGACGTACGAAGGCGTTTTATATATTAGACTCGCAAATTAAAGTCTATCTAGTTTTGACAGGCTGGCTACTTTAATGGTCATCTTCGTCTGGCAGTGATTTATTTTTGAGCATACGAATTCTTTTTGTCTGCTGAGTGCTGAAGTAATTTACCGCCATTTGATGCGATGCCAATGTACGCGCTGATTGGGAGATTACTACTACAATAAAGTGTTTTTTTTGTACCTTCCTACTCACAGAAACACTTACATTAAAATATGTCAGGTAAACACCAATATGATATTATTATTTCTTTCGAAGATAGAGTAAATCTTCTCTGAATCACCCGCTCAACTAGTAAATGTAATTGTGACTGCAGAAAAAGATGGGGTGTTGAAAGAAAATGCATTACCAAAAAACAAGAAATTCCAATCGATGGATGCCCTGCCATTATTCACATGAGAGAATATTTATATATTTCTTTGTGAAAATCTTCGGGCTTTATGTTTAGTTCAATTTATCTCTCCTCTGTTGGAAAATCTACAACCGTACGTTAGAAAACCTATAGCCGATACCTATAGCCTATGCCTATAGGTAAGAGAAAAATACAGATTTCCGATGACCAATAAACTATGATATCCTTATGAACGAGGTATATGACCTCGGTTCAAATCCAATACTCGTATCTAATAATTTTTCTTGCAACTAAGTGGGTGATCTAGAATTATCATCAGGACGATTAAACATTAGCATGCAAATTTCTTACAACGTATTTGTGTTTCTTGTTTCAGGTATCATCCTACGGCGGAGTGGGATTCGGAATCAAACGCGAAATATTTTTTTTAAACTTAGAAGATGGTTATTTTGGATGTCAAGTCAACGCTTCGACTGACGTCTTACAATTATACGAATTATCAAAATTATGCGATGGAACATCCGACTGTTTCATGGCGTCCGACGAGTTGCGCAAAGAACTGAAATGCACAAGTAAGTACCAACAATCTGCAATCTAAATACTATAATTCGGAAGAAATGAAATATCATTCAACATCAAACTTAGTCTACAAATTGGCTGCCTGCATAATTATTGGTAACCACTAGCGACTATGAACACTAAATCATGTTGATGGCTAAGAACTCGTGAATAATTTGGCCCTTCTTTACTTGAAATTATTTTCTTACACGCATAAATTCCCTGCATCGCTATTGGTAAACCTTTGCGCTCAAAATACCAGGCATTTTCGATGATGGGTTGAGAACACTGGTTCCTTGCTAACTCATTTTATCCCCGAAAAAAATTAAGCGGCAAATTTAATTTTCCATCGTAGTAATTCGTATTATTAATTGAGACGAAACGGATTACGGTCGAAATCGGGACGTCGTGCATCTTCGGTCGCTGAAGATGAGATGAATTTGCATAATAAGTATGAGGAGCATTATGTATCTAAGCAGGAATCACGAATCAGCATCTCTATCACTATGCAGAGGCCACTATCATGCCCTTCAACTATACATTAAACTTAATTTACTGCGTCAAAAACAAACCGGAAAAAATCCATGAAGGTAAAGTAGAATCTTAGAAGGATTGCGTATTAGGTAAATTATATTTAAGTTTAGAGCAGATGTAGCCCAGCCGATCGTCAAGAGGCGAAACGAAAAACTTGCTTCTACTTTTGAATGCTGCTTAGCATGGTGTAAATGTCATTTTTACCCGCTGCTTTGAAAATCATGCCAAGATTTTAAAGAAGGCAAAGAAACATGTTTCCCAAAGCAAGTTGAATTCAGTCCAATATTTTTTGTCAGGCTTGAAGATGCAGTAGTAACTGTCATCCGCTTATTCATACCGGCATGCGATGGGTGATCGCACAGACAATTTACTGACTCGCTTTGCTACACGAGAAATCTTTTACACAATACATCACGGAATCTGAAAGAAAAAAAATCACAATCCATAATAGGTATTAAGCGCTAGCATCATACGATCAGTTCATCGGATGCCATTACCTACAGCGACTCATGTAAAAAGGTTTTTTATACCTAAAACAAAATGATCCACCTAAAGAATTCTTCGGGCCACCGATCGCAATCACTAATCGCATGTAGCTAACCGTAGCTCTGAACAAAAGAAGTAACGGGTTTACACAATTGAGTTTTCATTTTTTAAGTACTTGTGTTTGCGGTTCAAACACCTTGCTTGCAATTACGTATTTACATTGCGTAGCACTTAGCCGAAGTCGCACCTCATTTGGTTGGATTAGGGGATCGTTTGTCATATTGCATTTCTACACGGAAACAGGCGCGCGGGTTTGGTATTTGCTACACGTAATGTTACTGAAGTTACACCTCAACTATAAAGTACAAGATGGCACGATATAAAAAATGTGACGTATAAAGGATGTAACGTAATCATTCGCACCTGTGTTTCCTTCCTTCATTCAAGTAAAATACTATGCTTAGGGTAAAAATAAACTAGAAATCTACGTGTGGCAAAAATTCTATAAGAACACAAGCAACGCTGAAGTGCAAGTAGCCATGACCGAGTAATTTACATGTGCATTTAGGTACCGTATGAAACTCTGATGCATGTTCACAGTGTTTACACGAGGCGATGTTCATACTTATTTGGATGATGGGTGACGTATGCAGGTAGTTTTCTGGGGAAATAACAAATATATCTCTGAACGCATGAAATGTTCCGCAATTTAATGTCACTAACAGCCATAATATGTATCAAAGAATTATGAACTTGCTTGATGCATCTGTCAGAGATGTGGCTGAACTTTGAAACACAAATATTTATATGTAATTGAAATACCCAGGAAATAAGTTGACTTTTACATTTAATTAGTTCTTAAATCAAGAATCATGAGAAGAACATTCATTAAGCTACATTTGAGAAGTGTTACACGCGTTGGTTTATGACTTTATGCTAATATGTGACCAATACGCTTGAACAGTAAACTCAGAAGACTTTCTTTGCCTCAATAGATGCTGAACTAAATCGCGAATGAACTCCTACCTACGGTTTCAAATGTGTCAGATAAGAATATTATTTTGTGGAGGTGCAAAAAGTGAAAATTTATCTACCTTTATTAGCCAGGTCAAGCCAGGTCAAGCAAATACTTCATAGTTTTTCTCGAAGTCGCAAATTCTCATGCTTTAGATAACTACACACGTGCTTCAAACTCTTCAATAAAACGGAAAGAAAATCCGCAAGTTCTATGAATCTCGAAGGAATCTCCTTAAGGTGTTTATAAAACGTATCTCGCTGTAGTTTTATTTGCTGCATATTATTGCAGAATGTCGTTCTGCTGTGTAGGTACGGTATGCAAGCATCGCCTGCAGTGACTAGGTTCTTATAGCAGAGAGAAAAGCCGACCTATCCCATACTACAGCATCTCTAACCAATGAAACATGCAAAATGAAGAACCCGTCGTCAAATAGAGCGATACACACATGCCATCACATGATTAACGACTATTTTCCACTTGCTATTCCTTATGACGATTAATAACTTCTCAACCATTTCTCTTGATAAGTCTGCGATAGTTGATTGTTCGTAGAACTGGTGTAAACGTTAAGCCAAGTGCAATTGTTCATGTATCCCAGCGATTCTAAACTGTTAGATTCCATTTGAAGAGGCCACGGTGTGTCGCATCTTGCGTTTAAATACCAAATAGCAGATGACAAAGGGCATAAAAAAAAAAAAAAAAAGTAATTGACAATAGATTAATTTCTGAGATATAAGATCGCTCTTCAAGCTTACGGATGCTTCGTCGACGATGGAAGAGTGACGTATGGTATCGTTACTTACGAGTTTTTCTTTTCCTTGCAGCCGATTGCGACAAGGGCGAGGATGGCGCCAAATGCCAGAATGGCGTCTGCCTCGACCACCAATGCCATTGTAATGATGGCTTCGGAGGTTGCGGGTGCGAAGTACCCGGTAAGTTGGGATTGAGTAATTGCTTTTGATGTGGGAGCGTTTCGACAGAGAAAAGACGTTGATAGGTGGTAGTTAGTTAGTTAGTGTTACTTTACTCATGTGCTAAAGTGTAGGATCAATCCCCGGATAAGCTTAGTGTTTGGCCGTTAGATTATCTCAGGAAGCCATGAATGCAGGATTGAGACTTCCGAGTAACAAACCCATCGATTGGCGTAAGGTCTTATACGACACAGATTTATTTTAATCACTACTCATTATTCTGAAGAAGCGCTCGATTCTGAATTACCATTAATACAGTCAATTACGGTTCAGTCGATGGGATTAATTAAAATCGATGAGTTAGTCTACACGAAACAGACGTAATTTCCGTTCAGTTAAAAAATAAAATGTTGAGTGCATTTTTATAGCCCTTAATAAGATACACGTTGCAAATAAAGGCAACAAAACAATGAAGCTTGATCATAAATAAAACACGGACGTTTTAATTATATTCTTATAGACGTGATCTCACTGTAGGCGAATGTTAAACTTGAGCAATTTTTCACCGTTTCCAATGTGTCCAATTTTCCAGACGAGAACGAGTGCAAGAACCGGCCTTGCGACGTGTTTGCGCATTGCACGAACACGCTGGGCAGTTTCCATTGCACATGTTTTCCCGGCTACGGCGGAGACGGCTTTCACTGCGAGGGTAAGTCGACGAAAATAAGTTCTTTTGAACGAGCGCTGCCAGCTCATAAGAATAATGGGATGGGAGATGGGAGATAATGGGAACCGATCAGCAGACAGCGTGCCTATTTGGTGGAGGAGCTATCGCAGCATTTTGGCTGTAGTTTGGTTGCGGGAAATCACGTAAAACCACACCTAGAATCGAAGAAATTTTTCTCAATGTCGATAGATAGCTATTGTCGATCGAAAACCTCCATGTGGCTGGTAATCATTAACAGCAATGGAGAACTATCGGTCGAAACTCGAAAGTGAGATTTTTTTTTATAGAGAAGTACTGCAAGTTTTCCGGTCACCAGGAACAAACTGGGACCTACCGATTACACAAGGCAGATGCGCTGTCACCGCGGCTACCGTGCTCTGTAATTTAAATCGGGTATCTGACCGCACAACTCCTAAACTGCCTTCAACTTGTCATGCGGCGTCAGGCAGGCGAAAGAGAACTGGTTAGAAGGTGGCCGTGTTTTGAGGTTGAGGAGCTATCCATGCCTCCATGGACCGGGAATGATAGATGGGAACGACACGAAAATCAGCAATTGGATGGATTTCGCCATTAAGCATCCGACTCGCTCCGTCAAAAACATCCGGCGTTTTTGAACTCGATTTCAAGCATTTGTTGCGCCACGTGAAGAGTCCACCGACCATTTTCTCACGTACATTTTCATGTATATCCCAATTAGAGAGATCTAATCGAACAAGTCGCGAATTTGAAACGATTAACAATTCTACTCTTCGTCTGTAATTTGGTTAATAAGAATGTTTACGTATGAAAAATGCATCAAAAAATATATTAAAAGGATACGTGAATTACAAGCCATCATGCAAATACTAATCATAGTAATCTTCACTTTCTTAACCGCATAAATTTAGTTTCGTACACCAATCAACACATTTTTTCTTTTTCCCCCGAAACAAGATAGCATGCCTCCAGCTTTTGGTATGCATTTTTATTTACCTATCCGCGTATCATGAATAATGCAGGGACCCCACTAATACATGTAATCCTATACGCTTTTATTTGAGCCCTCCTCTTCGATTTTCGACTGCAGCAAATTTCAGTAGATCACATGAGCGCCATCAGTATGGGCACCATATATAGACTATAGAGCGATGTCTATTCCACCGAAAGGGACTAACGGTTCACTCCATGCCAAAATCGTCCCGCAATCGCATGTGGTGCAAGCATTGATGAAATCTGCACAGCGATTTGATCGCCATTCGCCGACCGACCAATGTGCTGCCCGGCACAACTCAGCTCTCTAATTGAGCGATCGTGATGAGGAAACTGGTCAGCGCTGACCCCCCGCTTACAAGTCACTCATGTGAAGAACAACAAATATTTGCTATGGCTATTGCTTTCATTCCAATTCTTAAAAGTTGCACCTTAAGAGCCAGGATAACAAATACTCTTTGACTGAATTATGCATGAGATGCAAACCCATTTTTTAATCATCTGGCTATTCGATTAACTATCAAGCATACCAACACTCGGTACAAATCCCGTAATATATTTGTGAGCGGGTAAGGTGAGCATGTAAATCTGTGCAGAGAGCCCGATCGTTTGTGCACGGTAAGAGTAAGAGTGGTGCGAGTTCATCGGCCGGTCAAAGGATGCGGTACTGGGTTCGAGCTCCCCCCGCATTGTTGAGGGTGGTTCATCTCGTGATTCGAAATCGATAATCGATCAATGGTCAATCACCGTCTGTTAACCGCACGTTTTCATCGCTACACCGCAATGACGAACAGTGGCTGTAGCGTGCTTTTGCTTATGCTTATACTTTAAAAGACGAACAAATTATAAAATAGCTCTGTTTTATATAGCGGTCCTTAGTATAGCAAAAACTGTTCGCGTTTTTTGAAAATGCATGGTTTTTAGCTTGATCTCACCCGGACTCGTAAAAAAAACTGCATTAGCTTCGCAGTATCCGACAAAAGCCGAACAGATCTGGACCATCGGGTGTATAATTTTATGTAATGATAGTTTGGTCGCATCACGACCACGAAGGCATAAAATAGTTCAATGACGAATTAAAACGGAATATATACTTTTGAAGAGCAAGAAGAATGGACGACTAAACGGGAATATTTTTACAACGCTGTCGTCGTCGTCACCGTAGAATCGTTTGAGACGTGACATCACCTTCCTAACCATCACTGCGTTCACTCACTAACGAGCCACACCAAATGTTTCGACCTCCGCGGGCAATGTAGCTTGTCGGCTGGTGTACAGGAAGCTTGGCCAAGAGAGCAAAGGAGCAGAAGAGATGCTGCATTCGCGTAGATCTGTGCACACAGCGTACAGGAAAACGCTGTGTCGAGCATAGGTAGACTCTCGGAGGCAGAGCGAGGACGTTGCTCTGTGCTCGCCAGGACGTTGCTCTTTCTAATACAACTTGGACTCATCTTGTCCTTTGCTATTGCTCGGTGCTCTGATACGTCGAACCAAAGTAACAAAGGGTATTCAGCGATTGGAGTCCTTCAAATAGCATAGGTGTTTGAAAAATCATGTAAAAAAGTTGCATCTAGATCTCTACACGGCTACCCATTGGTGATGGGGAAAGGCCGCGAGAAGTGACTACGACCTTGTCTTTGAGTCGCGTATGAGCGTGGTATGTAAGAACAGTCTCGCCACCCTTGCGTTTAGCGAATCGCCGTGAACGAGTAGTCATTACTCTTGCATCTCACGCGCGGTAGGTAAAAAACTCTTTAAATTAAACAGTCTAAATTATTCGAATGTGCATGTCAAATTCGTGTGAACAATGTGTAATTCACATCCTTTCTAAATCTTCACGTACAATCTTCAAATTTAGGGCACCTGGCAAACTGAAAACGAGGCGCCTTTCTGTTTTATACCAATAAACTGTACGTCCACCCCCGAATGTCCAAAAGCTTTGCTCACGATGTCCCAGATAGAAAGCAATTGGCCCAATTTTAGCATAGCAATTTTGTCCGAGTATTGAGTAGGAAGCATGGTCAACTACTCTTATCATAACTTGAGAAGGCACGACTAAATTATCTTGTTCTCGATGAACCACACCCACCCCTCACAATCTTTCTGCAGCATGCGCTCACAAATGGATAAAAACAAACCACGTGACCTGGGAAAAACAGTTCACCGTGAAATGATTCACTTTTCAAAGTTCTTTGATCTTCGGAAGCAGGCTGCATCAGTGTCTCGGGACGGTGATTATTCTGTCTATCAGTGGATAAGAAGTATTCATCCATGCAATTTCAATAGTCTTCAGAGAGAATTCCGCTTAGCTGGTCATGAAGCCCAACGGACTGACACATGCTTGGAGGTGTATACGGGCTATTCAGATGTTGTATCTGTGCGATGACGTTTCTATGCTCATGCGAACTATGGGTTTCACACAGATAAATATGCAGGAACTAACCTTAAATAACCACGACCGGAGATATCCTCCATGGGAAAACGAAAGCAGTGATAAATGTTGCTTGGTGGAGGAGCCATTCGATCCATGCGTCACTTGAGGGCTCCAAACAGAGTACGACCGGCTGTCAGGACAAAAAAAAAACCTGAAAAAAGTACCGAGATCGTTAATGACAAGAATTACGAATGATAGAGTGCTTTTATAGTGTATCTATTGTGCGTTTAGAGGCCTCGGTACTGCTTGAGAGGTTTGAAACCGACGCAGAAAATTGGTGTCTGAGATTGCCATCAAATAAAAAAGCGTCTTATTGAGAGGATAAAAGAAAGAAAAAGAGCGCTGAATCGCTTGGACCACACATTATGCAACGAAAACTTAACAACTTCCGAGTAAATACATAGTTTATACAATGCTGCGAGCGGTAAAAATGTTCTGTCAGAGAAGTATTTTGGAAGGCGAGGAATTGTTAACTGTAGTCAGTGTAAGTTATCCCTTAGGGCGGAATTCCCGAGTAAAAACGTTTTACGTTCATTTGAAGCAGATACAATCACAGATTGCCCTGCTATAATCAGACAAAGCACATTATAAACTCCGTTTCACACCCACATTGCTCAGTGGCGTGCAGAAAATGTTGCATACCATAATACCTAGTTCCCCTAAGGAAAGTGAAGATATAATCATAACAACCTTATTTTCATCACCAAAAATACACATGTAGAATTTGTTATGCATAGCTCTTGATCTGAAAAAACTGGTAAACATAGCAATTTGTTAGATGGACTAAATATAAATAAACATCCATGCCCGATTACGTAAATAAAACATCCTCAACAGTTACGTAAAGTAACGCAATGCACCTATCCAACTACATCCATAAAAGGTGACCATGCAGTAAAATCGTCTGCCCATTTCGTCATTTAACAACAACGCCTATGCACAAACTAGATAAAACTAATCATAAAACGCATGGATATTATCTCACCAGGCTATATTATGAATAATTCCAGGTATCCTAGAAAGTCGCTATTACTCCTTGTGTCAGTCTAAATGCGTCTTTTGACGATGATTTGATTGAGGCATTAGTCTGTTGGAGCCTTTCAATTTCAAACTCAATTTTCATTATTTTAATGTGCGAGGAGCTAGGTATACTGTCCATGAGCAGACAACGACTAATATGTTATTTATATTATGTTATTTTATTAGACCCTTCAAAAGATTTTCAGCAAGTTAAACAATTAATTTGATGCAAATAATAAAAAGACAAATTAAGTCGTCTTATTAAATTCTTAAGACTCGTGCTTTTTTTGATAAGTTCAAAATTCACAGTTTTTTTGATAAGTCGTGTTATTGTCACACTTAATTGTCAACCAAGTAAGGTTCTGAAAGCTAGATGCTCATGTATGTCACCGCTCTTGCATGTCACAAGCAGAGGGAGGAGGTCCAATTGTGGCTCATTGTTCAACCACTTAATCAAGTCCCCACAATCAAATACTATTATTAGAAATGGGATGTTTTATTGTACAATGCAAAGGAACGCTACTAGTGCTGCATTGAGTTCGTAAAATAGTATAGTGTGTACGCCACTGACATTTATATTCAGGAATAAGAAAGCGAGAGGCGAGTCGAACGGGTCTCATATGAAGACATTGAGTGAAGTGATATCTATAAATGCACGATTAATTTGATTACACTCCCTATCAAATTCAGGCATAAGTGCACGATGGAGATTGACAAAACTCGTATATATTATCGTTGCAATTTCCAATGCATGGATGCTTTTAATGTATGCAAAAAAGAGTCATAGGCGTTGCATTAATCTCTTACATGGTGCCATTTTAGGTACTCAATGTAGCAGATGTATAGCTTCTTGTACAGCACAGACCATCAGCAATGTATGAGCTGTACGTATTTAAACGATAGAACCTGCGCCAAAGCAAAGTGGTACCACATTACATCTTTAAGCTCAACCATAGTGAAAATCTTATCTTCTTAAAAATAGCGTAATCAATCAATCATTTTATCATTCAGCCACTAGACCTTACGATAGATTTTCGATCACCCTGATACAGAAGGATGAGTCGTTCAGGTGTGAAGAACACAATGTAACACAAATTGCATTGCATTAATTATTGTTATGATGGCGTTTTAGATAATGAGTATTTTTCTGCACGCCGGAGTTCTACGTTGGTAAACATGCGCCAAAGAAGAGATTTGATCTGTAGATCTTAACATACAATTGATTTTCATTTGAATTAATACCGCACTGCTGGTAAAGCTGGTAAAGAGCAGCGTTAAGCTGTGGAATTAAAACGAGTATTTTGTTATCGATGATGTAGCTCTGGAGTATAATAAGATGCCAACATCTTGTCCGGTAACTACGACAGTTTCTACGAGGATTGAATTTATTTAATATGATCAAATAAGATAAAAATAGATCGATTACACGAAAGAGAAATTAAATTGGCATCGAAAGGCTACATTATCAAAGGAAATACAAATGTCATAGGATCGTCATAAATCAGAATAGATTCTTTAAATGCTGGGGCGCAATGAAATGTGTGTGGTTTTCCGATGTCGAATATTTTTAAGTGATTGGTCATTAATGATGAATCGATTGATTGACGGTGTCAGACCATAGTCAGACTGCCGATCATTTCGTTTCCCCGCTTCACATTCCTGCGTTTCGATTAATCACCTGTGGGTATAAAATGATCCATGATCATATTTTAAGCATCGTCCTCGTGAACCAAGAAACGCTTCAGTGGCTCCCAATATTAAAATAAAACGCAGTGGAGGGGTTGTTAAAATAATTCATGTAAATGGCACGAACGAAGCCGATCAAAATGCCGGCTAACTTCAAAATAACGATTAAGGCCGTTCCTGACAAAATTATTATGGCGATTTTTTTTTATATTTTGAAAGAAGACGTCATTTTAAGAACACCG